>BSSO01002044.1:0-20741 GCA_030267885.1 Mesembryanthemum crystallinum | reverse complement strand
GCGGTTGGAAAAACTGAGTCTTCAAGGATGTATATTGAGGAGCCCTCCTAATTTTATGGGATTTAGGAAGCTTGTGAGCCTCGAGCTTCTCAACATCAGAATTAGGGAGGACGGCCTCGAACATCTCATTAGCAGTTGTCCCCAACTGGAGAATTTAAGTTTAAGGAATTGTTTCGCTATTAAGCGTGTTAATATTAATGCTCTGAACCTCAGACACTTGGTTGTCGTTGGGATGACATTGAAAACACTTCATGTTATAAATGCTGTGAATCTTATGTCGGCTTCAATTACTTCAGAATGCTGTTTGCATAAAACCAGTGTGAGAGATTTGTTCGAAGTTTTTGCAAATTTAACTAAACTTGGCAAACTATGTTTTGGAGGTCACTTTTATAAGGTAAGTACCGTCCGTTCATCTAGGGTTTAAAAAAAAAAACTTATACTTGATGTGAGTTATGTTGCAAGTTGGTTTTCCTTATCCTCTCAGCTTGGAATTGCTTGGGTTGCAGGTGTTTAAGAACAGCCTACTTTCTAAGACCTTTGAGAGCGTAAGAAGTCTCAAGTTGTCATCGATTTGTTTGGATCATCTGGATGGTCTTTCTTGCGCTATTAAAGCTGTGCAGACCTGTCCTAATATTGAAAAGCTTGATATCTCTGTAAGTACATTGAAATAATTGTTTCATTAATATTTCAAAAACGGGACCAATTATTTATTGCCTTAAAGAAAATATCAAAATGAAAATTGACTATTGATATTACTTTCACATGTGCACAAAGCAAATTCTGAAATTTTCAACAAACCTTTTTTTTCTAGGTTATTAGAAGCTATAAACTGAATGCACAGATGTTGGACTACAATCCTGACATAACAATGCGCCATCTCCGTTGTGCAACAGTTGGCATTGCGGAAGCTTCTGCTGTAGAGCTCAAGTTGATTGAGTTTTTGCTCTCTTGCTCCCCCGTGCTTGAAATATTATCAGTAGCATTCATTGGATATATCGACCAATCAACTCAGTTGAAGATGTTGAAGCAGTTGAGCCGTTTTCATAGAGCTTCACCAAAGGTGGAAGTAATATTCCCTTACCCTACAAATACAATCTGTGTTGATTCTTCAGACTCCTCTAGCAGTGAGTCAGACTCATCTAGCAGTGATTCAGACTCATTTAGCTTTGATTCAGACTCATTTAGCGTTGATTCAGATACATATCAATCTAGTAGTGATTCAGAAACCTCATCCTCTTCTGATTCGGATTAAATTCCATCTTAGAGATGTGATCAAGTCATGTTCAAGTCAATAGAGAGAGTGGGCTTATGGTAACTAAAATCAACTTTCCGCCATGATCAAGGTTTGGGCTGGTGCTTTAATAGAACCAGTGAGATTATAGTTTATTTTACCCTTAATAATGTACTCTTAGGTCCATCTCATTATTTTTTTCTTGTGTATTTGAGCTGGTGACAAACAATTGTGAAACGTGCTCGACAGATTGAACTCTTTCAAGGGTATAAAAGTTGATATTTTTCTGTAGTAAGTTCCCATTTATATAATTTCATCAGAATGAAATTGATTTGCTTCATGTGTAGTTCATGTAAATTTATAAGATCATCTTCGAGAATTACACAAATTAGCTGGAATAATCAACAACACATCAAGTACTTGGTTAAAATTACTGCCATCCTCCTGGTGCTTGTTATCATGCTCACGGTCAGCTGCAGGTAACTTATCAATGTGAATACAAGCAAAGCAACAAGGAAACACAATCTAAAAGGATTAAACTCTTATCATTTTTCAAACTTTTCAATGTGAATGAAAGCAAGCAATAAGGTATCAGGCCACGATCTTGAAGGTAGAATCAAAGGGGAGAATGGAGAGGGACAACCAACCGTGTCTACCTTATAGACAACATGCTTGTCTCCGCTGTGTCAATGAGAAGCAAGTGTTCCATGAATTGATAGATAACATTCTCTATTAAGTCAGTTACTAGTTCGGGAGGAGTCTGAATGATGATGGCGTAGTTAGGTGCCTCCTGATAAGCTATGAAACACGAGTGAGCGTACAGAGGACAACTAATTTTGGCAGTCAGGAAGTTATACTAGTAATGTACTAGCATTGCCTAATAAAAGTTAATTAGCTGGAATAATTATCCACACATAAAGACGTACTTAACTCAAATTACTGCCTGCCCTGTCCCTGGGGAGCAGAACAGGAATAGATACACACTCACACATCAACCTGCATAAACTAGAACTAGAAAGCAGACCTCGATGTACTTAAGCTAGCCTTGGTAGAAGGAATTGTGAACATAACTTAGGAATTAATTCCATCTCCGACTAAGGAAATTAGAACACAAAATCTAAACAAACTACTTGATTATATAGAGAGATAGATTAATAGGATGATTCTCCATTTGACCATCTTCAAACTCTTGTTACTCATCATTGTCATTGTGATTGTCCTTGTCCTTGTCCTTGTCCTTGTCATCCTCCTCTTGGCGCTGCTTGGAATCATCATGATCAGGTTCAGCTGTAGGTGGGCGAGACGACTGGCCAGCCTTCTCCTTCCCCTTCCCCTTCTTCTGATTGTCATCATCCTTGGTGGTCTTTGTGTCGGATTTGTCTTTCATATGTCTGATGAGCAACTACGGTTCTGTCCTTTAGTATGTACTCAGACACATGTTTCTTTGCCTTCCTTTATTGGAAAAATATAGGGGCATGTCCGGCACGCTAATCTCCCTGGCTCAGGACGGTATTCCAGCATATTAGCACAAAACAGAGTTATTGAAAAACTACTAGTATGCAATACCCATGCACTGGTATTTAACAATTATCCAAATCCAGTTATCCGAACTAAATAATCATATCTAAACTTAAACTGTACGTGAGACAATATAATTCAAACTTGATCAAAATCGAGTTTGACCTAATAGGAAATCTTGAGACTTGTATATAAATACGAAAAGCTTCCTTTTTTGGATCAAGATACAAGTTTCATCGACGGATTAAAGTAGTAGTTAGACCTAGCAAATTGTTCATTCGGATCAATTTTTCTTGAGGCTTATCTCAATTGGGTTAGAATTGGTTCACGAAAAATGTACTTCTATTATTATTGTAGGCTGGGTCGGGCCATGTTAAGTTGTTAATTATGTTATGTCATATTTATATTCCTTGTCTATCTATATAGGAGTATTAAACTTTTTCATATCTATAAGCATAGAAAATTTTGGGTCAGTCTGAAATTGAATAGAGTTAATTTCGGTTAGTATATATCTACTATTATGCCCCTGATGCAAATGACCTTTGAGGTTGAAGCGCATAATCCAGAAATTATCATATCAGGCGGCCTGATATATCAGGCAGATAGTACTGGTGGCCTGTAAAATGCTACTTGTAAGCCAAAAATTTGTACGGACGACCCAAAAACTAGTATTACCTTTTTTTTCTCAATCACTATCATTCCAGTACTATTTTTTACTTACCTAGTACCACTTTTTGTTTGTCCAGTACTTGCTTGATATATCAGGCCGCCTGACACAAGAGTTATTGGCATATAATCATGTACAACCCGCCCTACCTTAGGCTTAAATGGCTCAGCTATATGAGCATGGGGTTGCCAGGATTCGAGCACAAAACCTCTTGGTCATTGTAGGTCTGATACATGTGAAGGAACCATCTGAACCAAGAACTTAAACCGATGGTTGGAGGCCCAATCAATGTTATATTCCTATTACCATGTAACTTTACAAAAGCTGTACATATAAGTAATAACTACATTATTACATGAAGATAATTGTTCTAGTGTTCATTCTATGAACTTACGGGCCAATCATTTACTTCTATGATCAAAAACCAAACCAGGACATCAGAAAAATGTAGAAACGGAATTGGCAGCTGGTAAAATAAATGCTAAATAATGTTTGTTGTTCAAAACTATATATAACTTAGAAAACTCGTGTATGAATCTTTCATCAACTTTACAAATACATTATTTGTCGAATTATGAAGATTTATAAATAACCGATTTGTTAAACTATGATCATACACATCATTTCCTAAACATGTCTCCTATGTTTCTTGTTTTTATGCCTCTGAGTTTGCTCCCCTTATTACGTGTTTACGTTTTTGCGTGTTCGACTGATGTCAGTGTAGCTGTCGTTGTCTATGCTGTCTCTAGTTTTCTGCGTCGTTGGTGCAATGATCTGAATGATGCTACTGTACTGTGTGCCTCGAGTGCATCTTCTTCTCAGTGAACTGCAAGAGAAGCTACTAGACAAAGATTAATGCAATCGAAAATAATGTAGATATACTAGATAGGCTGTAGTAGTGACACAATCACCTTCAAAATTTATCTCTAACTGCTCACAATATAGGATCTGCTGAACCCTCGTACTTGTTTTTGTGTTGACGTTCTGATGAATTAATTCCTTATTAAGGAAAAAAAAACAAACAAACGGAAACAAAAGGACATAGAATGATAGAAATCCGAACACAAAATTGATGTCTGATACTGATAGTACTAGGAAAATAAATCGTTCTCCACCACGATAGTCACCATTAACTGAGTGGTGGGCAGCCATATGTTACCTATGCCAGTGTCACTTTTACAAACAAACAGTACTTACAAACTTGGGTGTAACCAGGCAACTTACATAGAGTTTCGACTTCCTATGTCATATCAGTTTCCTTAATTGGATTTACAACATACATGCGAAGCTAGCTAACACCAACAAACCAAACGAGGCCTTGTTATTTTTTGTATTTTAAAAAATTTTCAAGCCAGTTAGATTCAACGGTATAAATTGTCACTTTTCTAAACAATGGTCCAGATTGTATTTCTTAAAGTGATTATCCGTTAGTGGTAATCTCACAGAGGAATTGTCAGTGATTTCTTAGCATCACAAGTTTTCACCCAAATATGTCACGCAAGCAAGTGCTTGATTTCTTTCATAATATTTGCGGAGGCGAATGAACAAGTGCCAACAAGATTTGAAAGTTTGCATGCAATCAAATGAGATTTAGCAGACTTGCTAAACTATACTTTTTTTTATTCAAAATCATGCAGATTTTGTTTTAAAAACTAGCAGAGCATATGACAATAACTCAAATTATCTGCAACATATCCTAACTTTGATTTACATTGAGTAAATCATCCTAAATTGCGTTCAAAAATTAAAATAACAACAAATCAGTATGTTCACATTAAGGCAAGTCAAAATCCAATTTGTTTAGACACTCCCGTTTTCATTTAAAGCACCTGTTTTATTTTGCTTAGGTGAGTCTATATATACATAGCCCTTAGTTGTTCTTATAAACAATTCAAGAACTATCAAATTGTGGTGCTCTATCTACATAAAGTTTTAAGCTTCAGGTTTTTTCCTCAAACCCTTTCAACTACATCAAAAGATGTATGGTGGAGCAGCATCAATGGGAGTATTAAGAAATAAGAGTAGTGTCGTCAAAGTTCGAGTTTTGGTGGTGGATGATGACTCAACTTGCTTGAATGTTATTGCAGGAATCCTCAAGTTTTTTGGTTATGAAGGTAATTGATAAAACTCGCATTATTCATTTTTCTCTCCTTTGAATATATCATTTTCCAATATCTATTTGTCAAAAATTTGTGCCTTCTCTATATCAAAGATTGATAGTGATCTACTTTGATTTTATACACTTTTAGGTCTTTTTTACAACAAGAATCATTATAACAGTTTGTATCCAAGACAGTTGTTTAGACATAATAATTTTTAGCATTTTTTTCATACTAATTACTAGTTGAATAATTTATGAGATGAAGAGGGATTTTATTTTATTTTTTTGTGCAATTTTTTTTTTTATATGTGTGTTTTCCCATATGTTTCTCCAATTTATATGTTCGCAAAAATTTTGTGCGTGCTTCAGTGTGTATGTATTACCTCCAATTATCCAACTAATTCGTTGTTACGTTAAGCAGTTTCGAAGAATGTTAGTTCTATCTTCACTCTTATATTTAATTCTTTCTTTCCCTTCCCCTTCTATTAGTTTTATGTTTTCCCCTTTTAATATGAGTTTAATCATTGTGTATGATTATTTAGAATTGTGTTAAGTTGATGATTCTTTTTCACCATATATAACCCCATTATAATTGTTGCAAATTATAGGCAAATGATAATAGTTATTGTTTTACCTGATTTAAGATTTAAAATTTATCACAGTATCATATCCTTTAGTTCAATTTTGATCAATCAATGAAATGACAATTGGTTCTTTGGTTTGATCAAAGGAGAGGCAATTTGTTGTTAAGTACATGCTTGTTTGTGGCAACTCTAAGCAATTATAAGCCTTTAATGTTTACAAAAATCAACTACTATTTATCAGCTATTAATGGTTACTTTTTACACACGTCAACTAACAACACGTATTTTGTTCATATTTCTCAAACAATTTGATTCATAAAAGCTACTTGATTGTGTTTTCATTCCCAGATTTATAATGTGATTTGGCATTTGTCTATCCATTTGGTCACTAAAATCTCCACCTAAGGAATGGGATCAAATTAAAATTTCATGCTATGGGGAACTTATCCCACAATATACTTCATGCTTCCTACATATATTTGTGCTTATAGCAACAATCTCAAAGTTTAACTAAGGTTTTTCATTTGTAAAAATATGATGTTACAGTTGCTACAGCACAAGATCCCCTAGAGGCCTTATCAACCATGTACGAGAAGCTTCAAACATTCGACCTTGTTTTATCTGATGTACATATGCCAATCATGAATGGCATTGAGCTTCAGAGACATATACAGAAGGAGTTTAAAATCCCTGTGATTTGTAAGATTTTGTTATGCATTTATTATATTATTTTTTTTGTTTTTCATTTGCATGATTAGGTTACGTTGCAGTTAATCATTTTTGGTATATATAGTGATGTCTGGTGATGACGAGAGAAGCACTATTATGCAAGGCCTTAAGCAAGGGGTAGAATTTTTTATTCTTAAGCCACCAAAGATTCATGAACTTGAGAACCTTTGGCAATATGCAATTTCGAAATCCAACAACCAAAGTGAAAAAGCTCCTGATTCCATCGAAAGGTCCATAAGTTGCATGGGGATGCTAGTCAAGAACTCAAACGATGATGAGCTACACTCTTTACCGTCATCAAAAACTGAAGAGAGCTTATGTTTGAACCGTCATAATAAGCAGGATCCGATAACAATTCCAGAAGATGTGGAAGACATAGAGATTGAAAGCAAAAGTGTCTCTACTAACTCTAAAAAGCCGAAGAGGCTTGTCTGGACAACAGCGTTACATAATAAGTTTCTGGATGCTGTAAATATTATGGGCATTGATAGTAAGTAACTAACTCTTGCAAGCTTATCGAGTAATTAACTTTACTTATGGTAATTGGTATATCCACCAATCAACATATAAAATTGATACGTTTTATGATCTTCTAACTAAAATTGCAGATGCTATTCCAACAAAGATATTAGAGTACATGAATGTTCCGGGACTGACGCGAGCGAATGTAGCCAGCCACTTGCAGGTAAACAATCTTTCGGTTAATAAAATTTGAAGTATTGTGTATAAATGCTTGCAATTATTCTACTCTTTTAAATCGATGCTCTTTTCACTACATATTATCTAATTTGTACTAGTATAGTTGTGTTGAATAATAAAAATACTTGAAGCTAGCTACTATGTTTGGATAGATATAAACTCAATTATCATTAAACGAGCTTGCCAGAATTTCATCATATAAATACTTGTTAGCAAGGTAAGTTGTATAGTATCTCCTCTTTCCGTCCGTCTCTTATATGTCTACCTATTTAAAAAGCTAAGTATATCATTTTCATAATTCCATCGTCTTTCTCGAGACTCAAATAAGAGTCAAGGAAAAATAGATTTTAATATATGCAATAATTCTAATTTATTATCATTGCCCGCTCTAACAAGCAATAACGTATAATATTGATATTACAGAAGTATCGTATCTATACAAGAAAACTTCAGCAGGAGAGAAAAGGCTTATTCAGGTCAGCCTTCTCTTGGAGTGAATTCCCATCCTTGGCTACTAACAACTTCATGCTCAACCTTTCAAATGCAAGGAATCAAGTGCAACCACAACCTATGCAACTGCAACCTATGCAACTGCAACCTATGCAACAACAACCTATGCCTCATCTTACTACTCCTAGTTTTGCTGGACCTCAATTTCTGTTGAACAACACCCAAGCAAACAACTTTGTTTATCCAATAAACAACATTGGTGGAAATAATTTTCCCAACCAGATGAACATTCTAGAAAGTTCGAGGGCTGGTGGACAAAGTAGCTTCAACAGTACTAATACTGGTTTTAACAACCAAGTAGTTCATAATAATCTGGGAAACATGGGGGATTTAGGAACTGTTGCAATGCAGTTTTTGTCATCAAATAAGCTACCTCCCTCAAATGTCAACTACCAACAGGTAACCACCATGCCTACCCAAAAGGGATCTGGTGTTGGGCAGTCAAGTGGTTCCCAAGCTGCTGGATTGTCGACTAACGGATATTTGGATGATCTCCCTCTTATGGATGATGATGAATTTTGGAATCTCCCTTTACCTAGAGATGAGCGTGGTGGTTCGATTTTCAATAACAATGGTGTTGCCTTACATGACAACAACACTTTTAACGGTAACACAATTCAACAAGGAATCAACCAGCTGCAACTGCAAGAATCCGTTGTTACTAATGTTGACCCGATTGCTGAGAATCATCAAGTTGCTGTTCAGCAACAAGCTGTGAACACATCCAACTTGGAGAACTTCATTCCCTTTGCTCAACAAATGCCTGCTGTAGAAAAAAATGTTAATGACACCATTCAAGTTACAGGGCGAATCGAACCTAACCAGGTACGTTTACTAGCTAGTTGGATATTGAATTTGAAATCCAAATTTCTTTTTAAGATTTTGGCATTTACAGCTAGTATGATAGTGGCTTGGAAATTGGAGACCAAGAAAGAAGAGAAATTTCAAATGACAGTTGTGAGGTGGAATCTGAAATTCTACAACTTTGAGCCTTTATGTAAAGCTATGGACTTCGTCAATTCCAATTCCACAATTATCTCGATCAATTATGTATAAATTAATTTCGAATCCTGGATTTCAAATTCAAGTTCCCAAGCAAACAATTTTTTGAAGAAATGCATCATTAAATTGAACAAGTCTTGAATTAGAATCAAGAATTTCTCAATTTTATACTCTATGTACTTCAAATTTTAATCATCTTTTCATGGATTGACATTGTAGGAGATGTCAAACATTGACTGGGCATGTGGTTCGCCCTCTGCCTACCAAGATTTTACTTCACTGAACCTGGATGACCTATCCTTGGTACATCTACTTCCTTAATTTCTTTGTTTACTGATTTTCACTTTACAATCTGTGAATTGAATGCATATGTTTAGTCTCATCATGTTCGAGCTTAATAGTAACATTATACACTGATGATATGAATGTTGGATTGTATTTGCAGGATAGGATTGAAGATCTGTTTGGTGGTTTCTCAAGCAATGATGCCAAAAATGGGAACAACAATAAAATGACATGAAAACTCTATCCGTCTATATTTGTCTTAAGCTTCTATCATGGATGTATATATAGTAATAAACTGTAACCAGAGGTACTTACATATGAATAAATGAACTTAGCGAGCAGCGTATCTTCCTATTTATGTTCATGCTTGTTTAATTTACCCAAACTCGAGTACAACCTGAGTTTAAAATTCAAAACATTGTTCAAGCTTATCTCGTTTCTTCGAGCTGCATATGGTCGGTCAATCTTGAGGTCCCAAATAAGTGTTCAATCCACAGTCGAAGCATGAGTTTAAAACACACACGTACGGAGTGATAGAAACTACAATTGTACGTTGAGAGAACCGGGGAAGAATTTACCAAAAACAAAATGACGATCTCTTTACCTTATTGTGGAATCCAGGGAGCTGTTAGAAACCAGCAATGATTATCAACCTGGACAATTGCTTGGTAGAAGTTAACCAACTGACTTAGTCATTGTCAAAAATATTTCTGCCAGAATTAACTTTTTACGTACAACGTAACTCATTCCAGCAGCTGTTCTGTTAGGCTCAGTTTCAGTGGGGGAAAACGTTTTCAAACAAAATAATTTTGAAAGAAAATTCAGAATTAAAAAGCTTTAAGAGTATATGTTAAATATCAAATTGAAAACTTATCTAAATTTATAACCTAGTTCCCCTATATTCCAAACCATGTCCAAATTTGTAAGAAGCTTTAAGAACAGGATCACTCTCATTTTCCTTTCCCGTACATAATAAATTAAGCTTTTTCCTTATGCCATTTCCTGCAAGCAATTTTCTAAAATCCTGATAAGATAATAATTCAGTAAATTTAGAATTATTACCAGTTAATTACAAGCACGCACAATCAGTTTGTTCTGTTCCTATAATCATGGTTCTGATGAAGTTGTTAAAAGGCTCGGTCATGAGCAACAAGACAAAGGATGAATGCATTTCTGATTTCTCTGTCTGACATCTGTGTTACAAATATTTGATTAACAACCAAACAAGATTGATAGAAGAAAGAGGTATCAACATTCTCAAGCAGTGCAAGCAAACTCTGCAATCAGATCTCTGTTTTAAACTTCAAAGGGACGCAAATCCAACAGGCACAGTCAAGTAGCTGGATCATCTTCCTAGCGAATCTAAGGACCGTGTTAGCGTAAATAATCTTCCAAATCCATAAGCTTTACTGTATTCAATTTCACAATGCTGGATAATGATCAGCTTCCCTTTTCTGCTCTTGATGTATTTATAATTTCATGAATTAAACAGATAAGTATAACCCATTCGATTACAGATCATTGCAGAAACAAGAGATGAAGTTACCATTGCAGTGTCATCTCTTTATGACAACAGAACACCATTATATCTCCTACATAAATATAACCAGGATGCAAGATGCTCATCACATTGTAAACTTAAACAAAGCCGTTGAAAAAAGGATCTATTTTTTTAAGTACTGATCTGATAGTAACAAACCTAAAACTTAAAGGTTCTATTACCTGGGCTGGGCAGCTTTGGATTATACAAACAACTTGGGAGAATAAGCAACTATACATAACCAAAGCATAAGTTTAAGTTGTAATGAAGAGCATTAGGTTTCCGACTGTAAAATATATGTTTTAGGCAAAAAAATTCAATAAGTTGATTAACACTATATTGATACTTAATTACCTCCTGGACACAGAGTAAGCTCCATGGATCGATTTTGAAACGCTCTAAAATACTCCTGTATTACTAGTCACTTGTAACCAAGAGTCTGATTAGGTGATCACTTTTAAGCCTTGTTTTCTTTTTAACCCAACAATTGTGCGAAATAGAGTAATACTGGTGGAGCCATCAAGGAAAGAGTACCAAATTAAACAGGGACGCACAGATGCATATACTTCATCCATTATATATAAGCTTAATGCATGATGTCGATGGTGCACGTGTGAAGAAAAGAGAGTCATCTACAAAGAAAGTGTAGGATGCGCCCCTTGCAAATTCAATCCTCTGTACCATACCAGCAATTCCAAAAGCAGGGCTGACTTAAATCCTGTTAACAGACCAGCATCCCATATAATTCATAAAAAGATACAAATGAAATAACGAGGCTGAAAAACAAATAATTAAATCTGAAACCATGCAAGTACATTATTCTGACTTCCACAAATACAGCTATTCCTTATAATATAACCATTATGATGGTATATATCCTTGATTTCACAGTTAGTAGAAGATTGAGATTAATTGATAACTGACTAGACGAGGCTAATGCAAGCCAAGTGCACATAATCCTCAGGGGAGTGATGAAATAGGAAGCAACACGATAATTACTGCCAAGATTATGTGAATATGGCTACACAATTATTACCAACAAAAATAGACAGTGCAGGAAAATTTTAAAGAAATTTCAAGTACGTCACGTGGCTAACGCGCTCTTCCATCAATGTTCTTCAAGGGCATGATGTTCTCAACCAGTTTGGATGGGCAAAAACAATCCCCATGCTCCAAAATGCCTTGAGCATTGTTAAATTTCAGCTGCACGCGTTTACCAGTTGCTAGCATATACTAGCAGTCAACAATGACCAGATTCGAAATTGGCACACAACGCACCATACACAATACACCAAACGTACTGCATCCCACCCATAGTACATCATGTTCTTCGTCAAAAGGGAACTTAATAACCTCTTTAGTCCACACTGCGTTTTCCCTGTCTATAAGTCTCCATAAGGTAATATCGTGCCACTTGAAATCAGGGAAATAGCAAGGAACCCTGACTAGGGAAAGATGTCTTCGGACTTGAGTTAAGTATATAGTAGCATCGGCAGGTATTTCTTCTTTGGGGTAGTCAATAAAATCGAACTGCTCTTGCTCAACATTGAACGCAATTACGGAACTTTTCTGTGTATGCCTATTATATGATTGCCCATATAGGAAGCCATTGTCATCATCGCTAAATCCCTGACCGATTCTACTTAATATGTTTATCGACCTCCATCTATTACTGTCAATGCCGCCTAGGGTGAACACTTCACAATGGTAATCACACTGGTTGATTCCTGTAGGCCACCAAATGTGAAGCACCTTATATACCTTGTTCACCGGATCATAACCAAAACGGCACCTCCCTAAAGGAGATATCGTTTTGATCTCGAGGAAGAGGAGGGAGAGGGAGATTCTCACGAGTGGTGACATTATAGACGGAGATGCATCCCTCGGGATCCTCTCCATGATAGAAACACATCAATCCATTGACAACATTTGATATCGAGTTGATGTTGATGGGCAAAGACGGTTCATGAACACGGGCTCGAGTCATGGGGTCCTTCCTTGTCCAATCGATCATCAAGAAACGAAGGTCCCATTTGAAGGGTGGTATACTGTAGATGTTATCTGAGAGTTGTACAAGAACGACACCGCCATTTCGGAACCATGAACGGGTTCGATGCATCTCGACAAGATGAGGATGGGCGATGAGAGAGTACCAGTGTTTCGAAACGGACTTGAATCGCAATACAGACTTGGCTGGAAGCCTTGAAAGCACTTCCATTAGTAGATCATCAGGAGGCATTCCATTACTGTCGCCTGCCATGAAAATGATGGAGATCTTTGAAACTCAGAAGAAACTTTTGTTTGTGAGTTGTGACTCTGGTTTTGTTGCTTCCGTTATTGCTTTTAGTAGGGTTTTCACTCATCCTTCGTTTGATTTGCAACCAAAAAAAAAAAAAAATTAAAAATTAAATAAAATTTGCAGTTGTGTTGCATCCGTAGAAATTTGACCACCAATATCCTCAATATTAGTGTTTGGTATGAAGAGGATTCTTTCCAATCCGCTAATACAAAAAAGCTAGTGGGTTAGCTTTTTCATGAATTATAATGCTGACATACACTATCAGCTAATTTTACCAAACACTTTTATACAAATCCGCTAAAACAATTCTTCGGTCAAATTTGCTAATATATTCTGTCAGTCAAAATCGACTAATATAATCTGCTAGTCGAGTCGGCTAACCCAATCTGCCTGTCCATGAACTCCCTGCAATCCGACATTTAACTTAGTAGGAGCATAGAGCGTGATGATTAATGATAATCCGCTTCCACTTGTTGTCAATATTCTTTAATCTCTCTTTGATAGGTAACATTTCAGCATGAAGAACAAACTTTACTGCACATCTTTTCTAGAACCTAAAATCCAATTCCAATCAGAGCTGCTCCTTCCTCGAATTCCAACAATCCCCATGGCACCATCATTCTAGGCAAAAATTTCCTTTGAAAGTGTTAAAATATCTCGACAATTTCTCTCTCATCAAGTCACTATTACCTTTACACAAACTAGTAAAATAAGGGCAATGTGGCCATTTCATTCTCTCTTTAATTATTGTGCCCATTTTGCCCAATAGTGAGTGTTACCTTCAATAATGAACGGAGGGAGTACAACATTTCCGATGGGTACAAATTGTTGTTGGGTGAACAACAGAAACTTCCCCATGCTGACGTAGTGTGGTAGATATTTGGAGTTCCAGAACATATCGTTATTTGATGGTTGGTGATACATACACAGGCTGGTCACAAGCAAAAAGTGACTATCTTAAACAGAGGGTATGCTGCAAGTTAGATTTATATAATCTTCCTGCAGATTTCACAAGCTTGGATATTGGATTTACTCCGAGAAAAAGGTACTCGGACCTCGATCAGTACTCCAAACTGAAGAAATTCAACTAGTGATATATGCAGTTGTACCAGCTATTGCTTATCATACTTGAATTAAATGCAACAGAAGATTTTTCAAATCAGTTACGAGACCTCCTGACATACGTTCTTATTATGATGCTTTGTTCTGAAATGGGTGTTGCATAACAAATTTTCGTTTTGTTTACCTACGCACGAGTTATACCAGGAAAGATGGAGAAACACTATACTTCAATGTTATGTAATGTCTATATTTATAGCGAAAGGGCATGTAAAGAGCCTTTCCTAGAAGTTGGCAATCCCCTTGTTATAATATCAGTCTGATGACTGAAGAAGAAGAAGAAGACATTATAAGCAGTGGAACTAGGAGTCAACAATTCTGTGTAATCATCAGTAATTTCTCTCCCATCCACCCCAAGTATTCTAGAGCAAACTATGAACCGAATGTGTGAGATCAGTTGCTGCGCAGTCCTGCCCCCTATTCTGGAAGACCATGTTTTATCTTTTCTGTCAGACTATAGCCACAAGACGGCTGGCTCATTTCCATCTTTTCCCAATTAATCTTTGAAATGTGAAAATTTATATTAGCAGTCATTCAATTAGTACTCCAATAAATAGCATGTATGGGTAAAGCAGCACTTCCCCCAAATCACATACTACTGGATTTCCAATGTCGTCCCCCACGTCATAGGATTTCTGTATGCTTAATTTCTCCCCTCTGATGTAAGCAGCGAGGTCATCCACAATAGCTCATCTCTAACACCAATCAGCCTTTTCCGCAACCAAGAGTCTCCAAATTTTGCTTTGAAGATCATGCCAAAAGCCATTGTTTTCTGAAATCTTAGGGTGCAACAGTGATAAAGTAAGTTTCAGAATTGATTTGTAATTGCTAGGAATATGGAATCTGCTGAAACATTATAATTCATGTTACGGTAGAATAGATCCCTGATCCCAGCTTCATCTGAATCGCTGCAGCCCCAGGTGACCTGAGGGTATATTTTCCGAGCACCTCCTGCATGGCAGTCCCACTAGCACTGATCTAATAGTAAATCAGCCGAAGTTCAAGGTTCTGTTAGCTGGGGCAGCTTCATATTACACAAATAACTTAGGTGAAAATCCAAATATACATAGCCAAAGCATAAGCCTTAGGTGTTGAAGAGCTTTCGGCTTCCTATAAGTAAGATATAAATAGAAGGACCAAAAGAGCCGACAGGACATACAAGCTGTCAGCATAAAGAAAAGGCAAACAATGCCAAAAGCAGGCTGACTTGCAAAAAAAGTAACAGAGCAACCTGAAGAATTCTGTTTAGAGACTAATGAAAGAACTGGGATGAAAAACAAATACTCGCAACCGAAACTCTCCTCACCCCTCTGCTGTACCGACTTTTTTTGACAATGACTATCTTTTGGCAAGGAATGCCTCTACAATGGTTCAGCCATCCATGGTTGATGTAGACGCTATTAACTTAGTTTAAAGTCCTTTTCCTACCAAATGTTAATTTTAATAGACAGAAACTGAAACCATATATGTGCATATTCTGATGTGTGATGTCCATAAACACATGTATTCAAAAACATAGCAAATCTGACAGTGTCCTTGATTCGGCATGGACTATGCTAATGTAAGCCTAACGCATATTAATACACAGGGTAGTGATAAACTAAGAAACAAAAGCAGCTAAATCCAAGAAAATGCAAATTTGGACATGCTATTAGCAAAACCAAAAACAATACAGGGAAAATAAATTGCAACTTCAAGTGCATCACATACATGGCTAAGTCGCTCTTCCATTACTGTTCTTCAAGGGCGTGATGTTTTCAACTAGTTTGGACGGACAAAATCTAGTTCCAGGATACAATGATCCTGCAGAAAGATTATTAACTATTAGCTCCTTGTGTTTACCAGTAGGTAGCATATAGCAGTCAATTATGACCTGGTTGGGAATTGGCGAGTGACGCACAAAAGATACTAGACCAAAACTACTGCAGCCCACGAATGCTTTTCCAACATTGTGGAAAGGAGGCGTAATAACCTCTTTAGTCCAAATCGGCCAATGATTGTCTATCAGTCTCCACAGAGTAACATACGTACCAGTACATTGCGTGTTGTAAGAAATTGTGACTAGAGAAAGATGTCCTCGGAGTAGGGTTAAGTATATATCATGACAAGTAGCAGGAAATTTTTTTTCTCGAGGATAGTTCATAAAATCAAACTGCTCATGCTCAACATTGAAGGTGACTATAGTCCTTTTACGTTTAAGCTCAAAATAAGAATTCCAATATAGGACGCCATCATTGCACAAAGGCGTCTCATAGCAAACACAAGTAATGCCAGGTGATATGTTGATCGGCCTCTGTGTATTTTCATTGCCACCCAGGGTGAACACATCACATTGGAGAGAGGACCAGAAATGACTTTGCCACCAAAAATGAAGGACCTTATATACCTTGTTTACGGGATCAAAACCCAAGTGGTAGTTCCTCTCAATGGAGGTATTAATAGGAATTTCCAGAGAAGGAAGAGGCAGGTTCTCGTGAGTGGTGAAGTTATAGATGGATATGAATCCCTCGGGCTTCCATCGATAAAAGAAACATATCAATCCATTGACAATATTTGATCTCGAGCTAGTGGTGCGAGGCATAGAGGGCTTGTGAATGCTCCACCTAATCATGGGGTCCTGGTTCCTTGTCCAATCCATCATCAAAAACCTACGGTCCGTACTGTAGGAGAAGGGGAATTGTACAAGGACAACACCACCTTCTCGGACGTAGGAACGGGTATGATGCATCTCGATAAAGACGGGACAGGTGATAAGAGAGAACCAGAATTTAGAAACGGACTTGAATCGCATAAGAGACTTGCCCGGAAGCCATGAAAGCACCTCCGCCAATAAGTCAACATGTATCTCATGAGCGCTACAATGATGACTCCTGCACAAACCTAATGGGGCGTTTGGTATATGGGAGTTGAGAGATGGGAATGGGAATTCTTAGATAAATTCCCACTTATCACTTGTTTGGTACAAGGAAGGGGAATAGAGAGGGGATGGGGAATGGGATTATTTGGCCTCTATTCGATACCCACCAATTTAATCCCATAGGAGGGGCAGGTAATTCTGATGGGGAGTTCATTTGAGATTCTATTCCCAAACTATTCCCAATACATGCCAAACAAGGGAGTGGGAATTGTTAAATGAATTCCCCATCCCTAATAGAAATGAGTGAGAAAGTGTGTGTGAAGGAGGGGAACGAAGAAATGCAAGATGTGGGTATTGACTATTGAACGAAAGGGTGAGGGTTGGTTTGGGGGCTTGCGATGAGTCGAATCTGGGCCGGTCAACCTGGATCAAGATCCGACCCACTTCGTCGTTCTACTTGGATCCCAATCCACCTGATCTATAAAACTCAAATCCAGGTCAGTTCCGTCCCGGTTTTTTTACGGGTCTAGGTTTAAAAAAACATACCTTATCAATTATCTTGGAAAACAGAAAAAAACAATAATCGAATTTTATTAGCTTCACATGAGCATTAGTGCCACTACGGTCATGAAGGAAAATTTAAAGTAGATAGAAATTAGAATGATAATTGTAGCAAATGGTGCATGCATCATCCTATGTTTGATATTGCTACTATTATTACCCAAATCTACCAATATTACACTAACTAATAATAATAGTAGCATTGAACAACCCAAATAACCAACATCAAATTCAACGTGGAAAACCCAATCGGATAAAAACCACAGGCCAAAACCAGCAACTGATCCACTAATATGAAAATTGGAATAAAATAAAATGTCAAGCCAAACCATTTCAAAAAGGTAATATTTAACAAATTTCTATGGTCAAGTACAAATTAATACTAACGCAAATCTACCCAATCAATATTACTCCCAAACACCCCTAAAAACCAAACCCTAAACTTACATGTATGGTAGTCAATGAAACAAACACATACATTCTCATTGATACGTGAACCACGTTTTAATCAATTACCGTGCTACCCCCCTTGACATATTTTGGATGAGCAGAAACAAGTATGATTTTGAAAAATGTATTACTTCAATTTTATGTCTGATCCAAACATAGCAGTGGAACTAGAAGATCAAATATTCTGTGTAAGCATCGGTACTTTCTCTCCAATCCACACCCCAAGGATTCTAGCGCAAACTATGAACTGTAACTTTGAGATCAGTTGCTGCACAGTCCTGCACCTATTCTGGAAGACCATGTTTTTTTTCTTTTCTGCCAGACTAGCCACAAGACTGCTGGCTCATTTCCATCTTTTCACAAGCTTCGGAGTGTGAAAATTGATATTAGCAGTCATTCAATTAGTAGTAGCATGTATGGGTAAAGCAGCACTTTTCCCAAATCACACACTACCGTATTTCCAATGTCTTTGCCCACATCATAGAATTTCTGTATTTCCACAATAGCTCATCTCTAACACTAATCCGCCTTTTTGGCAACTAAGAGTCTCGAAATTTTGCTTTGCAGATCATGTCAAAAGCAATTGTTTTATAAAATCTTAGGGTGCAACAGTGAGTGTCACTTTCAGAATTGTTTGCGATTGCTAGCAATATGGAATCTACTGAAACATTATAACTCATGTTATGGTAGAATAGATACCTCATCTCAGCTTCACATGGATCGCTACAGTCGCAGGGTATATTTTCCGAGCACCTCCTGCGTGGCAGTCCCACTAGCACTGATCTATTAGTAAATCAGCCAAATTTCAAGGTTCTCTTAGTTGGGGCAGGTTCATATTACACAAACAACTTAGGTGAAAATCCAAATATACATAGCAAATGCATAAGCTTTAGGTGTTGAAGAGCTTTCGGCTTCCTTTAAGTACAACAAAATATAAATAGAAGGACAGAGAGCCGACAGGACATACAAGCTGTCACAAACAATGCCATAAGCAGGGCTGACTAGCAAAAAAGTAACAGAGCATCCTGAAAAAATCTGTTTAGAGACGAATTAAATAACTGGGATGAAAAACAAATACTCGCAACCAAATCCTTCCCCACCCCCCTGCTGTATCGACTTTTTGGACAATGACTATTTTGTTTCGCAAGGAATGACCCTATAATGGTTCAACCATCCATGGTTGATGTAGACGCTATTAACTTAACTTAAAGCCATTTTCTTACTAATAAAAAGAAACTCAAAACACATGTGTGCATATTCTTATGTCCATAAACACAAGTATTCCAAAAACATAGCGAATCTGAAAGTGTGGTAATGCAAGCCTAGCTCGTATAGTACACAGGATAGTGATAAACTTAGAAACAAAAACAGCATAATCTAAGAAAATGTGAATGTGGACATGCTATTATCAAAACCAAAACAATACAGGAAAAATCAATTACAACTTCAAGTGCATCTCACATGCATGGCTAACACACGCTTCCATTACTGTTCTTCAAGGGCATGATGTTTTCAACTAGTCTAGACGGACAAAATCTAGCTCCAGGATACAAAATTCCTTTAGGAAGATTGTTAACTATTAGCTCCTTGTGTTTACCAGTAGCTATTACCAGTAGCTATCATATAGCAGTCAATAATGACCTGGTTGGGAATTGGCGAGCCACGCACCAAAGATAGCAGACCAAAGTTACTGAATCCCACGAATGCCTCTCCAACATTGTGGAAAGGAAGCATAATAACCTCTTTAGTCCAAACCGGCCTATGATTGTCTTTCCAGTCTGTTAGTCTCCACAGAGTTACATACACACCAGCACATTGCGTCTTGTCAGGAAATGCGACTAGGGAAAGATGTCCTTGGAGTTGGGTTATATGGATAATACTATATCATTACCAGCAGGCACTTCTTGAGGGTAGTTGATAAAATCAAACTTCTCATGCTCAACATTGAAGGTGACTATTTTCCTTTTATGTTTAGGCTCAAAATATCGATTCCAATAGAGGAAGCCATCATTGCAAAAAGGCCTCGGATGGTAAATACAAGCAATACCATTACCAGGTGAAATGTTGATCGGCCTCCAATTATTTTCATTGCCACCCAGGGTGAGCACTTCACAATGGATATCTAGAGTGTTTTCTATTACAGGCCACCAAACGTGAAGGACCTTGTATACCTTGTTTACGGGATCAAAACTCAAGTGGCAGCGCCTCTGAATGGAGGTATTCGTATAACTTGCTAGAGGAGAAGAGACAGGCAGGTTCTCGCGAGTGGTGAAGTTATAGATGGAGATGCATCTCTCGGGATCTTGTTGATGACAGAAGCATATCAATCCATTGACAATATTTGAATATGAGCCGGTGGTGTGAGACAGAGAGGGCTTGTGAGTGCTCCACCTAACCATGGGGTCGGTCCCAGTCCAATCCATCATCAAGACGCTACCGTCGATACCGTAGTGGGTAGAAGTGTATCGCACAAGGAAAACACCAGCTTCTCGGGTATAAGAACGGGTATGATGCATCTCGACAAAGACGGGATGGGTGATGAGAGAGAACCATTGTGTCGATACGGACTTGAATCGCATAAGAGACTTC
>BSSO01002043.1:0-20759 GCA_030267885.1 Mesembryanthemum crystallinum | reverse complement strand
ATTTCAATTCTTCATATTTTTTAAACTACATTTAAATGGTATATAATTGAGACATCATACATTTTATACATAATTAATTATTAAATTCTAAATTAGATCAATGTTAAAAAAAAAAATGAATACAGATATTAGAAAAAATATATATAAATGCAATTAATTGCATGCCATACAATGAGCCTGTGCAAAGCACAGGGAATCAAACTAGTAGAATAATTAAGTTTGGGTGAAATAATTGAAAAAGGAAAAGCAAGTTAAAAACAAGGGTCAAACAATTGAAAATAAAAAAAAAACATAAAAAGCTGCTTTTATCAACTTTGAAACCCATGACATTGAGTAGCAAAGAACCCGTAAACAAGCGCTCAACCAACCGAGACAAACAATCACATATACATATAATTGCACAATATAATATTTATCTGAAAATGCTACATAGGCCCAAATAATAATAATAAAAAAAGAAGAGGTATTGGGCTGGGCCAGGGGAGCCTGGCCTATGCTAGCCCCTCTTGTGCGTTCGCCTCTGATTAAGAGAGATGGTAACCAAATTAGTGTGCCCTTGGGATAGCTCATTGGATTGGAACATCTTTGGCTTAAGTATGATCTTGGCAAGATTTCGATCATTGGAGGATGATGATGAGTGCTTGAGTGTGTATGCTTGATTAGTGTTTGGGTTTGTGTTTGATTTGTGGTGCTTGGGTTGTGTTTAGGATGTGCTTAGAGTTTCATTTGTGGAACTAGGATTTATGTTTGGATGGTGATGAGATGATTGGTGAGGTTGAATGAGGTTGAAGGTGGATGAAGGTGGAGATGGATTTAGCGCTCTCTCCCTCTAATTGGCATAGCAACCTTTCTTAAGCTTTCGCTCTGCTTGTATTTGGGCATAATGATGTTGTTGAATTGATCCCCTTTGAAATGAAGGAGATGAAGAGTATTTATAGAGTATAAGCCTTTGTCATTAAGAATTCCCAAATGTCAGGGGTCTAACACAAGCTCTTTAAGCGCTGGGCTCAGCGCACTGGCACAGAGGCTTAGCGGCCGCTGGGCTGAGCGGTCTGGCGCTTAGCCTCAGTGATTCACTGCCGAGCTCAACGCTCTGGGGCTGAGCCTCTACGGTTGATGCAGAGCCTCAGCGCTACGCACAAAGGCGCAGTTTACGCGCTCTACCTCAGAGCGTGGGCCATTTTAGGCGTCAATCCGTGTTTTGCACGTGGGGAGTCTTTTGAGCTAGAAATAGGTTTTATCATGGGTTGCGGGCTGGATTGTGGACCCGTTAGGCCGTTCTAAGCTCAGTTTTGGGCCGAAAACTTTAAACGCTCATAACTTTTGATCTAGGACTTTGAGTTAAGATCCATTTGAAATTTTGGAAAGCTTAGAGAAAGGGCTACGCCAAAAAAGTGAAAATCTTAGTTATGAGCTAAGGACGAGATCTTCCCTTAGGTGTTCATCACGTCCAAGTCGACTGTTGTTATCATCATTGGGTGGAGCAAATACTAATGAGACATCGATTGGGGTGTCTACAACATGGCATATCACTCAACATAGTTACACATGGTAAGGCATAACCAGATTTAATAGTTAGTACAGATAGATCTAATCATGATGAATATGAATGATAATTGATATTTCGAATTCCTCTATCAAACCAATATCAATGTCTTTAGACGCATCCAATTGCTTAATAATGCACCTACTGACAACTCAATATTCGAATCATATAAAAGACACGTACAAATCTCAATCTTAGTAAAAGTTCTCCTTCGGTGTATTTTCCTTCTTGGGCTAAAGAAACATGTTGAGTTTTTCTATAAAAAATCGCTTGTGATAGAATTCACCACAACAACTTCCTTTATTTCCTGCCACTTCTTGAGCAATATCCTACATCAAATCATGCATACCATTGGTTTCTAAGGGTCCATTAATCTATTTTTTGCACATCTTGGAAGAAGCATGTCCTAAGAAAAATCAAAAAGTATTCCTTAGCGGCATCTTCCATGCTCTGACTTTTTTTAAATGGCAGAATAAATCCTTGTGTCATCCAAAGGCTAATATCTACTTATCTAATACATAATCCTATAGGAAATATCGCACAATAATTGAAGAAACTAATTAGTCGGGACTTAAGACTATGTATGGTAACTAAGTTTCAATATAGGCAAGATTACATTTTCATCCCTACTAATTTTCCTCAAAATGATCTACTAAATTGATTGCACTTATTCATACCTTGTCCATAGAGAATACTTCCTACAACTCTTATATCAAGAGGAATATTAGAACATTTTTTGACAATCTCTTTGCCAATCCTCATTAAGTCAAGTGAAGTTTCCCGACCTTCCCCTTATTTGAATGCTACCCTCTCAAATAGATGCCACGAATTCTCCTCTGATAGACCTGTGAAATTGTATTCAAACCCCTTGCTTACAACTTTTACTATCTTTCTGGAACGTGTACTCACCATAACCAACTTCCTCAAAGACATCCCTTTAAAAACTTCTCCAACTTAAGCCATCAATCACAATTCTCATTCCATACATCAACTAAAACAAGCAGGTACTTCTTTCTTGTTAAACTTTAACGAATTTGACCTTGCAGCCATTCCATAGAGGAGCTATAAAGCTTCTGAGCTTAGTTGATCCCAAAATCTTGCTAATAATGGCTTCAATGTCCAAATGGTTTGGATCTTCATCAGAGACACAAGCCCACTACCTCAAGTCAAAGTGCTTTGTGATCCTTTCATCATTATACACAAGTTAAGCAAGAGTGGATTTGCCCAACTCTCAAATTCCCATGATAGTGAGAAAAAAAAAATATCCGTTTGGACATTAGAATCCAAAAACATAACCACAATCTTCTCATTGTCATCCTCCCTCCCAATAATGGCAAGCTCGTACCCATAAGAACACGTTTTCTGCCTCCTCTTCCTAATGGGCTTAGCGTCAAGCTTAAACCAAACTGATTATGATTACTCGCATTGCCTTCCAACCTCTTCCTAACCTCTTGAACTCCCCATCACAGATTACGAGCAACACCCCTAAATCCTTAAACGGAAAAATAAGAGACACACCTTGATGCGTATTTTAAACGCTTTTGAAGAACTCGAGTGAATTATCAAACCAAGATTCAATCTTTAACAGCAGCGGACTATTCAAATAAATAAAAGAACTTATTTTTGGGGTTTTTGTGNAAAAACCAAAACCAAAACAATAACTCACGAAACAGAACATGTAACAGGATAAACAAGATCACCACTTAGTTCCTTAAAGGCTAAGCCACCAAGAACGAGATAAAGATCTCAAGAAACGCCACCAACTAGCAAGTATAAAGACGTAAAAGAAATTCAATTGGCTGAATTCTCAATTCTCATTCAATGATCAAAACACACATCTCAATTGATTATATTCAAGCCGTATTTATAGGCAAATAACTAGAATAAGACTCCTACTAGGATTAGGAAACTTCCTAATATTTATTTCCTACTATAACTGAAATTAAAAGACTCCTAAATTAACTAGGACAGCTGTAAAATACTCCTCAAAAATATGGATAGAAACGAAACAATGCGATTTAGGAAAGTTTTGCCTTGGCGCCCAAGTTTTCTCCCGAACGTGTTTCTTCCACTTTCCAAAAATTATCCCAACTTCCAAATTAGTATGTTTACTCCATAATCACGTGCTAACCAAGATTTCCCACCAATATCTTGCACGTTAATATTGAGTAACTCGTAGGCTGGAATTGTGCTTGTTCCCTGCGTTTGTTTCTCAGCCAGTTCAACTCTATTCTGCCTAACTGTTTCCTGGCGGGTTGTTACTCTCCTTGCTCTCGCATCAATAACTATTCAAAATGACATAAATATTAGATAGACAATGAGGTACACAAATATAAAAGTACGAAAGTGACCATATTTACTTGATATGAAGGTTTGGAGTTTCAAAAACATAAAGATATACAAAACATAAAAATTTAAAATAAACAATAAAGTAAGGCACTTGACCCAACAGGTCAGGAAGGGTCGGGTCGGGTCTTGACCCAAAAATATTCGGGTTCAGTCATTTTCGGGTTTCGAGTCGTGATATTTGTGTTCATGCCCTTTTTTTTCGGGTCGGTTTTCGGGTCGAGTCATTTTGCCAGGTCTAGTTGTTAGCTCATGCTCTTTATATTATATGATATGGTTGATCAACTTGTCGACTTCCCGATGGATGCAACACTTCGATCATGTTATCAGTTCTCTCTTGCTGATGGGTGTCACTTTGCTCCTATTGCAACGGACGACTCCACGGTTGTGGCATGATTGAGTGCGCGGTTGAGAAAGTGAGCGTCAAGACTGTAAAATAATTCTTCATAGCTTGTGACGCATGCTCATGATCTTTTTCTTCTCAATACTGTCTAATGTGTTCGTTAAAAGCGCCACACAATGTTTTACTACAACACATGATAGATGAGCCTGTCTTGCATCCCTTCCTAGAAGATGAGTAAGATACATAAAATTCATCTATTAATTGCCNAAAAAAAAAAAAAAAAACAAAAGTGTCACACATTTGGTATAGTTAATGCGGACCAAGATAAATCCAGAAGAATAACTAGACATTTCATGTCCTGTCTCCATTCTCATTTTCAGAAATGTTAGTCCAGTCCAAAAGCATATTGCTTAGAAAAAAAAAAGAAAAAAAAAGAATAGCACCCGACAATGAACATGGCATCCAAGTTTTCTTTGTCGGCGTACTTTTTAAGTCTCAACCTCTCCACTCTTCTTAGGTTATTCGACCATGACTTTTGGAATGCTTTGAAGTTCATTGATGTTAGAACCCCATCCTCTTCAAAAATTCGTTTCATGTTCTTGTAGCTAATAAGAAGAAATAGTTGGAAATACACTTCATTACTTGTAAATTTAGACAAAATACAATATCCAACGAAATTGGAAGTTTGAAGTATGTTACATCATACCTGTAAAGTAGCATTGTTGCGTCTTTGGCCGAATATGTCCCCCGTTCAAACAATTCCCGTATTGGATATCATTTGGTAGTTTGTCAAAATCCATAAAATGTGCCATTTTCTTTCGTGTTTAAAGTGACTAGGAAGTGTTGTTTGCTTGAATGCTCCATATATTCATTCCAAGTTTTTTGTCTCATGCAAATTTTAATGTTTGGTGAGGTCTCCAATGAGTGTAACATTGCCCCAAATTGATTTAAGGCATGTAATTTGTGCTAACTGCACATATCTTCTCCCACTGTACTCAAGGTCTCACTCTAAATTCAGGCCCTGATCACGTGCAAAGAGATGACATGAATAATGCCGTTGTGATTTTGCTTGATTTTGTTTTGTTTCCTTAGCGTTTAATAGCATAAAGGTTTGTAATTAAGTGATTGTGTTTCATGAGTTATTTAGAAAAGAGGACCACATATCTTTCCACCTAATAGTGGTATTCATTTCTTTCATGCTCTATATTATTACAATGTTAATGCAAGATGGAATGGCAATAGATGATGATGTGACGAGGACATGTGTTGTAGAGATGCTATGGATGACGTGGCTAACCACGTGTCAAGTTCAGAATTTGTAGGATTCACTTGTGTATAAATATTATGAACTTTGACATGGATAAATAATGTAGGAAATTTCACGTGGTGCCTATGAACTTTGACATAATGAACAACGTGACCAAACTCACTGGTAATATTCCAACCTCATAATTGAACGGTATTAAAGCTAGGTTGAATTTGCAAAACAAGGTTATATAGGAGATTATGAAAAAAAAAAAAAACAAAGAAAAAAGTGTAGACATCCCAATCCGTGTCTCATAAGTACTAGCTCCGCCGGATGACGATATTAATAGTCGACTTGGAAATAATGGACGACACTTAAGGCAAGATCTCATCCTTAGCTCCTTTTTCAGAAAAATCTCCTCTCATCTTGTCACCCTTGCTTTAAGCTTTCCAAAACTTAAAACGGATCCAAATCGGAGTCCCTATCAAAAGTTATAAGCATTTGAAGTTTTCACCCCAAAAATAGTGCTTAAAACACCCTACGGGTCAAATATCCAACCAACAACCCACGGATAATAACTAAAAAAAGAAAAACAGAAATCAAAATACCTTACAAGTGTTCACTTTTGGATCAATCAAAATGCTTAAAATCACCTCTTTGCCTTATTTAAGCCCACCATCAGCACTTGGTTCGCGCAATCAAACGATCACCCGAAGGCCGAACAGCTCAGCACACCAGCAGTCACGGTGACCGGCCGGGCACAGAGCTCTCTACCGGAACAGGCCGAGCTCCTCGGTTCTGTAACGCGTGTCGGGCCTGTTCCACCGCCTTTGTTTGCTTAATGGCGAAAGCTTTAGCCTCTATAAATATGTCATATCCCCTTCATTCCAAAGGGAGTTCAACATGATCATCAAAGAGGCAATTAGAGAGAATCATCACCCACGTTCAACCACATTTATCCCATATTCATCCAAACCTTAACATAAATCCAAGCACCACAAATCAAACACAATACCCAAGCACCACAATAACACTCATCATCATCCTCCAAGGATCAAGATCTTGCTAAGATCATACTCAAGTAAAAAGTGTTCTAATCCAAGGAGCTATCCCGAGGGCACACTATTTTGGTGACAATCTCCTAACCGTTTTTCCATTTCTTTATCTTGTTCTTATCACGATTCTCTTTTAATAATATTTGTCATGTGATTTATGAGCTTGATTCCTTGTCGTACGATCCAAATGAACATGGCATGAAATTAATCTCATGCTCACTTGGCTAAGCATCACAAAATAAATCATGCTCACCTAATCTATTGTTTTGCAAAGCATGTAACTTACTAAATCCGTCCTAAATGAAAGCAATGCACCAATCACTTGTGTATCACCCATTGATTTAATTCATGGACATGGGCTCTAAATGGGGTCGATTTATTCAATTGAACTCTCTCATGAGTATCAAAAGTGACCACCTTTACTTGTCGAATGCTTAACACTTAGACATAATCTAGAAATCGGGCTGAAATGCTGAACATCATGTGAATAAAACAATAAACTTTCGATCCATTTAAGTAGAGCCATTGTCACCAACGGATCGGTCAGTCTCCAATCAATTCTATATCCCCAAACTCAAGTTTCTTCCATTGAGCATTTGGAGTCATTCCCCATCTAGGAATGGAGTGCAAATCGGCTGGATCATAATATCTCTCTAGATATTTGTGATTTGAGCGTTTTATTAATTCCTAAAAATATGGTGGCAACTTCTCTACTTTGCATTTCCTTAAATGTAGTCGTTCGACTAATAAATCAAAACATGATAAACCAAGGCCATGATGTCACAAAATCTAAAACCAACCAAGAAATAAGCAAATCGACCCGCTAGCGGTCTCTTCACATTTTTTTCATTTTGTGGGGGTGAAGGTCCCGTGTTCCACAACAAGTTGAACAACTATGTACTTGAGGATTGCGAAGAGACAAGTTTAAGGAGTTTTGACATATTGGGCTGGTGGAAGAATAATCCTGAGAAATTTTCTATAGTCTTTAAGATGGCCAAGGATGTTCTAGCCATGCTTGTCTCTAGTGTTGCATCTGAATGAGTGTTTAGCACTTGTGGTCAAGTTCTTGACTCATTTCGCAACTTAGGGCATTATAGGTTTTGATTTGTGGTCAAGATTGGTAGAGGACTTCACCCCTATCTTGTGGAAGAGGCAGTTTAGAAGTTTGAAACTCTTGACGTAGGTATGTATTTTGTTTATTTTCTTCTCCTGTACTATTTCTTCTTAAATTATTCAACTAACTCATTCAGCCATGATAATTACTTCTATATGTTTGAGATTTGTTAGAAGCTTCTGTGATCAGAGACATCTTAATACACTGTTTGTATGATGATTGGAAAGGAGTTGGTTACACATTTGCAGATGGTGGGTGGTTCACTATTCAACATGAATTATAATTCTTAAATATGCTTGTAATTTAGAGACAAAGGTAAAGGAGACTCAAACTGGAGATATTTCTAAGGGTGGGCTTTATGATGTTGAAAATTTGAACACCTAAAGTAGGAGAATGACAACAAATGTCCATTATGTTATTGAACATGAAACGACATCAATTCTCAACAAGTCAAGCAACAAGAATCCCACTAAGTGTTTCGATATGTGCCCAAGTAATGGTCCTTGCAATAGCTCCTTAGGCTCAAACAAGATCTGACGTTAATTGTGGTGATCATGATGAATCAACAACTCATGACAATCCAACATAGGAGAAGCGGAAAAAGACAAAGTGTGAGAACTCGTGCTACACAAAGCAAGCAACAACGCCAACAAAAAAAGGACTACAAGGAAAACAAAGTCACGATAAATTGTCTATGCAAAGGACCTTTATGCTGAATTAATCTCAAGCTAACAAGTTAGTGACTTGAGTTCAGAAGATGAGGAATCATATGAGGATACTGAAGCATAGAAAACATGGGAATTGGGAAAGCAAATCGGATTAGTATCAAATGTTGATGAACAAGAGATAATAAAAGCTTTCACTTCCATAGCGAAAGTCAATTAGCAGGATAAGGGGTAAGTGAATGGGTATCCATCTTGCTACAGAGCAAGAGTGTTAGAGATTTTGAGTAATGTATACATTTGTGTACGGAATGAACAATAGAGATTAAAAATCAAGGGAGCTACTGGAAGCTAAGTAGGGCGAACGAAATAATATAATGGTTGTATCAATCACGTAGTTAGGAGTTGGAAGGGTTGAAAAGGTTACTAGCATTTTCTAAGGAAATATTGAATTGTGGGTTAGAGTTTCTAGGGATTGACAATCCCTCATGAATTTAATTGGTATTTCAGAAAGCTACTTGAGCTGAGGAACGAATTGAACAACCCAATATGGCCGAAGAAGATAGAGATTGGTGGACCATAACCTGCAGCTACAGCTAGCTGGTCTTGGAAGAAAATATGTGAATGCAAAGATCACTTCAAAGATGGATATCTCAACAACAAATGGTGTGCTTACATTACAAGTTCCTACTCTACTGCTTCAAGCTATAAATGGCTATGTCAGCCATCCCCTATAGCCAATTGGGCTAGATGGGTATGGAATAAATATAATGTGCCTAAGCATAGTTTTATATCTTAGATTGCTGCTCATGATGGAATGCAAACCAAAACTACATTGAAGATTTATGGTGTTTGCAGCAATGAAAATTGTCCACTATGCGAAAATGAAGCTGAAACAACTCCTCACTTATTCTTTGAATGTCAATATGGTAGAATGTGCTTACAAGAGATTAAAACATGGCTGCACATGCATGCTCAAGCTACTGACTGGAAAAGAATTTGCAGCTGGATCAACCAATGGCACAAAGGGACTAATTTCCAAAAGCAAGTGATGCTAGCTGCTATGGCAAGTTTACTTTACAGTATCTGGATAGTAAGAAAAAATGCAGTCTGGAACTTGATAGTTCCCACAATTAATGTTACAGTCAAATTAGTTAAATTCAACTTAGTTAATCGAGTGAATAGTTTGCTTAATGATAGAATTAATGTCAATGATAGAAATCGTGGAAGGAGTTAATCTATACATAGCTCTTGGTTTTAGTGTGGCCCTCCCTAGGAGGTATGCACTTGGTTTGAGCCGGTGAATGGGTGTTAAAGGGGGCTATGCCCCTCTGAAATCTTGTGCATGTGATTATTGCTTCTCATCTTCTTTTTGAGTGCCCCTCGATCTTGTGCAGAACTTTAATCCAACATTAAGAATTGGGCTGGTTTGTCTATCCACCTCAAATGCATGTCTAGAAACATTGGTTAGCAAGGAGAATGAGATATAGCAAATGCATGAAATTGTCACTATATGCCAATACTGTAGTAGTCATTGATCATGTTTGGCTTGAGAGAAATTATCAGATAAAGAACTACTCCAAGTCACCAGCAGACAAACTCGAGCCACTAAAGTGGGAAGTACAAACTAGGATACAATCTTGTAAGCCTAGGAAGATAAGTAATGATGGTCATATGTATATAGCTATTATCTATAATAATATGATTATTTGAAACTCGGGAAGATTAAGAGGGATACCCTTCCTAGAAGGTGAGCTTTCTCTTCCCTCCCTCAAGTGTATCTAAATTTGGCTATGTTTTGGCATAAAATCACTCCAGTTGTACCAAAAAATAAATAAATAAATAATGAGTGTGTAAAATAAAACTCTGGAAAAAAAAAAATTAGTAACTTTCATTATTCTTTTGGGCCCCCTTCCCACTTGGGCCTGGGTGGTCACCTAACCTAGCCCACCCCGAGGGCCTGCCTTGATGAGAGATGATGAGAGGCTAGGAGCACATGTGAAATTGAATGAGATAGGTGACTTCAGAAACTTTGTAGCCAGCTGCTCTATAATGATGTGAGGAGGAAGGGAGCTTTCTTCACTTGGAACAACAAGCAAACAGAGGAGGATAAGGTGTACTCTAGAATTGACAGGTCTTTGGTGAATGACCTTTTTTGGATGAATACCCTACTGCTAAAGTTACTTATTTGCATGAGGGTAATTTTGATCATTGTCCTAATATTGTCCAAAATCTCAGCTTCTCTTGCCCTGCCATGAATCCATTCAGATACATCAATCATTGGGGGCTACATATGAGTTCAACAGACCTACATATCCTTGATGGAGTAAGTAGCATTATGTTTCCTTTTAGATTTTAATAGTTATGAAAATAGCTGGTATATAAATCTCCTTCCTTAAGTCATTGAGCCTTCGCTTTTTGCTTAAAGAAAGAGATATATTCAAGTTGCTTCTGCTGGAATACTTTAGCCAGTTGTTGTTCTTCAGTGATGAGGGTTCTATTGGTGAGATCCCTTTGGAAGGTCTCTTGACACTTGAGCAAATCTTGTTTGGAAGTATTATAGTTCAATTCAATATCCCCAAAATGTTGTTTGTTCTACTCCTTCATGACAACCTTGAGTCTCTTCAATTTTGAGAAGACTTTAAACATGGTACACGTTGCACTGGATCACTCCAGGTACTACACGTAACTCGTGATGGAATCAATCAGACCTTCATTGAGTTTCTATGACAAACTATTGGATAAATCTACTCAAACATCAAATGTGTGCAATTGTGGTTAGAAAGGGGACTATTATGACTACATAACAACAAGAGGAGCTCTGCAAACCTTTCTCTGCTTTGGATATAAAAGAGGCTATGTTTGAAATTGATGGCACGAAGGCCCTAGGCCTGATGGCTTCAGAAGTCAGTTTATTGAAGATTCAAGTGCATAATTGGTGATGAGGTATGCTATGCGGTTCTTGATTTTTTTTTTTCAAGTTAAATAAGATGCTAGGTGCTATAAATGCTACATCGATTACACTGGTGCCCAAAATTGATGATCCCTCATCTGTAACTAAATTTAGGTCTATAGCATGTTATAATGTCTTATACAAATGTTTTTCTAAACTTGTTGCTCTAGATTGAAATCTGTACTTCCTAAATTGATCTTTGAAAATCAAGGTGGATTTATTAAGGGTAGATTGATAGTACAGGACATCATGATATGTCAAGACTTCATGAAACACAATGGTAGGAAAAACTCCCCCTTCTGTTCTATTATGAAAGTGGATTTAAAGATATCACTCCATCTCTTGGAGTTTTGTTGAACAAATGTTGAAGACGCTGAATTTCCCACCCAAATTCATCAAATGGGTAATGTAGTGCATCTCGTTCCCCAAGTATTATCCTATGATTAATGATAGTTTACATGGCTTCTTCAGATGAGGGGAATAAGACAAGGTGACCCCATATCCCCTCTCATGTTATATTTATAGACTATCTGTGTAGACTCTTCAAGGAAGTAGAGGGCATGAGTGGATTTCATTTCCATCCCAAATGTGAGAAACTCAAAACTCTCTCATTGATGTTTTGCTAATGACGTATTGCTCTTCTATAAGGGAGATGTTTCATCTAACGCTTTTACTCTGAAAGGCTTTGCTACCTTTTTCCAAGGCTACTGGCTTGGCGGCCAATATGAGTAAGTCTGCAGCGTATTTTGGGAATGTAGCACTTCAACTGATTGAAGATATTCTACATTTAACTGGATTCCAAAGATGAGAATTGCCATTCAGGTACTTAGGGATCTCCATCTCCTCCACTAAGCTATCTAAGAATGATTGTGAGTGCCTATTAGAAAAAAATGACAGCTAGGATAAAGATGCGGGGCTCTAGACATTTGTCTTATGCTTGGAGAGTTCAGTCAATAAACTCTGTCCTCACGAGCATACCTACTTATTGGGCATCAATCACTATCCAACCTGTGTATATACTCCAAAGAATAACATCTATATGTAGAAGTATTTTTGTAGGATAGAAATTATGATACTAGAAGAACTCCTCTACTATCTTGAAATTTGATACGTTAAGCAAAACATGCAGGGCTGAATGTGAGAGATGTCATCAGTTGGAACAAAGCAACTATGGGGAGGTAAGTGTGAAATGTTGTTAGTGAAGAAGATATAATGTGGGTAAAGTGGATCAGCTGTGTATGGACAGAGATTGATGGTCTTACAAACCTCCTAATGGGGCTAGTTTGTATTGGAAATTTGTGTGTGACATGAGGAAATTTCTACAAATGTGTTCGCCCATGTGTTTTGATGATTGATAAAGGAAATGTGCTTATGCATACTTGTGCCTAATGTGTGCTTCAAGTTATTATGTGTAGTGCACAAGTATATCTCCAAGAAAAGTGGAAAGCAAAACAATGAAGAATCAAGGCTGAATGAAGATCCACAAGTTAAGTTCATACGGTCCTAGCTACATAGTTCTCTTGTATGTGCCATTGATTCATGCCTTAATTCTTGGAACAATGTAGAAAGGGAAGATACATTAAATTGTGAACAGTACATACGGGTTAGAAGGAACACTGTCAAAAACAGTGTTCCCTCTACCTGACAGGTTGCCACACTTAACCGATTTCAAAAGCATTTTCAAGATGATTTTTGTGGTTTAAAAAGCAAAGAGAGTCAGTTGCTAGCTGGATTTTAGAAGGCAAAAAATATATTGGGTTTTAGAGTCCAAAGTAATGATGGATTTGAGGGACTTGTCGATGTGACAACACCTTGCTTGTTTAAGTTAGTGTCACTTCCTCAAACTCTCAGTCACTTCCTTGTCATTAGGACATATGGGTTGATCTGATTTCACGCCTTCTTGTCACTGCATGTGGGTGAGAGAGACAAGGCAATGTAGTGTGTAGAGTCCTCAGCTTGAGGTAGTTTGTGAGTAAGTGGCAACATGAGCGTGTTGTGCATTTGTGCTTAATTTAGAGGTAAACTTTGTACGTGCTTGGCTCGAGTGAATACAACAAGTAGTTGTGAAATCTCACAGGGGTGCGAGTTGTGGTTTTTAGATCCAATTGAGCCTCGGATGGTTTTCCACTCTAAAAACATGCTGTCTTTATATCATTCTTCACATAATTTACTTGCGCCTTTGTATCATCACAGAAGGGAACATTGGTTCTTACACTGGTCCCTCTGCATCAGTCCGCATAAATCGCGAAAATTGGTCGACTCAATTCACTCCCCCTCTTGTGTCTGCCCCTAGCTAGTTATATCAAGCAGGTTAGGTGTGCTTCTGGTGTGTATTCAGTAGACTATGGCTATAAATGGCTAAAACACAACAATAGGGTGAAATGGGGGAGATTGAGATGGTGCAAGACCAACGTACCAAAAACTCTTTTGTGTCCTGGCTTGCTACTTACTCTATCAAACATTGCAAGTGAAAGAGATGATAGTTGTATTCTCTGCAACTCTGTTACAGAAAGTCACCAACACCTATTCTTTGAATGCCAATTCAATAATAGGTGCATACCACTGTTGAAGATTCTTTGAATGCAAATTCAATAATAGGTGCATAGAACTGGTGAAGCAATGGTTGGGGATCTCTACAAGAACACAGTGTATAAGCTATGGACATGGACTGACATGAGATACAAAGGATCTATGTTCCATAAACAATTCATGTACTCTGTGCTGGCAGGTTTGATACACCATGTATGGTGTGCTAGAAATCAAGCAAGAAGTTGAGCTCTTGGTGGCAGTACCCAAATCTCTTGTATGCAGATTGAAGAATGAAACCAAGGGGAGAGTGCAGCAATTGCTTGTAGAAAGTAAACAAGATGATATCACCTGGTTTTAGGGACTTAGTTGACAGGTTCCTATCTGTTTAGATATATTTTTCTATAATTTTAACTTTAGGTTTGGGGAGACCCTTCCTAAAAGGTACGCCCCTCCCTATTTAGTTTGTATTGGTGGTTAAACTCTACTAGCGCTTTTGTAATGAAAATCTCTAATCATGAAACTTTTATGGTATATTAGGATTTTACTTAGTAGTACAGTAAATAGGAGAGGGATAGATATTTTTGAATGGAAAAGATTGGATCCTAACTATGCCCTCATTTCCACCAAATGGAAATGTTGAACCACAATCAAGTACACAAATCAGACTACTTCAAGTTGCTCGGTTGCTCCCTACAAATTGATATAGGGAACAACAAAAGGAGCAAGGGAAACTAAGGTACTTGTTCAATTGAATAGCATAGAATTCAACTGGACTAGAGCTCAATCAATAATACTATGTAAGAAAAGAAATATGATCTGAACTGAACTGCATTACGATAGGGAACGATAAAATTAACCATGGTCTAAAAACTGTCAACTGAAAGCATGTCAAAAGACATAATCTTCGTAGTCAAGGAGAGATATGAGGTGAAGATCTGCATCATGAGCGATTAGAAGCTTCAAAGCACTCTATAAATATAATGGTATGTTGTTGAACAGTTGGAATGCAAAGCACAGCAACAACTCATTTGAAACAAGGCTTAATGTAATTGAATGGGGAATTTGATTTTTTTTGTTTCGATATCTACCCCCAACATAAATGAGCTCCATTTTACAAGACAACATACCTACATTACATACAACGAGCCGCCCACTCCCTTCCATTTTTGTCCATCTGGTCAACCATATCTATAGTTTCTTCCTATAAAACTCTTTGCCCCAAAACATTTGCCACTTTGCAAATCAATTTGCACATGTATGAATAAATGATTCTGTTGATACATACATATTAAACCAGCCAAAAAGATATGAAATCAACCTGACTCCAAACGGCTGCTGCAGGGGGATGGCCTCTAAACTTGTCAGTTGTCAGAACATGTCAGTTTTGCAACTGATGGGTGAATCATCGTTGTTCCAGAAGATGCAGGCAACAGGGTCAATCACAGGCTATCAATTTTTATTCAATCTCTTCCAAAAGTTCTTCATCGTGCTGTGATAAATTTGAGTATCTAGCACTGATAGGGTTTGCTTGCACCACACCTTCAGCCATCAAGGGGCGAACAACCTGCAATTTTTGACTAATGATGCGACAGAAATACCAAAGCGCCTAAAAACTCAAAGCACTAGATAACATATCATGAAGTCGTCACATGAAAAGTGATGGTGTTGGTACAATATGGATGGATGTTATCTAGTGAAGAGCCCTAGGTCGTATGGCACAATATACATAAGATTCCATGTGCATAACTAAGTGATAATAACTCCATGTTATAAAACTTGGCCCTTTCGACCAAACCCCCCCCCCCCCCCGGGAGTCTCTTGCAAGTCTTGGAAGGGAAACTAAGATCATTTCTTAATAGACTTAATGATGATGAAAGATTACAAAGGAGGAAACTGTTGAACTGCGGTCCTTAATAGATTTAACACCAACAATATGCAGCAGCGCAGGTGCTCCTACGCGCGCGCGCGTGTGTGTGTGTGATATGTGATGTGTTTCAGTAGCAGAGAAACTAATGAGCATTTGTTTCTGCATTATCCGTTTGCTTGGGGTGTTTGGTAACACTTATTTGTGCTCAGCAGCGCGCGTGTGTGTGTGTGATGTGTGATGTGTTTCAGTAGCAGAGAAACTAATGAGCATTTGTTTCTGCATTATCCGTTTGCTTGGGGTGTTTGGCAACACTTATTTGCGCTCAGCAGGCAATGTCGGGTGTGTCCTTCAACCTTAACGTCGATGCTCCAAGTGAACAACAGGGGCTCTGCGCTTTGTTCGCTGTGGTTGGTGCTTGTGGACAGAGAGGAACAACCGGATCTTTTGGAACTTGTATCTTAGTGAGGACTTGGTATCAGAGAAGTCCGTTTATCTTGCTTCTCTTTGGGTCTTTGCCCATAGGATTTTCCCGGGGGAGGGGTTGGCGGTGTTTACTTTTTTTTATCTACCTCTAAGAGGACACCTTGTCCTCACCCTTGTACAATGTTGATTGAATTGTTTTAATGTAATTATTTTTTCATCTAAAATAAAATGAGTCCTCAAAAAGGAATTACAAGTTGCCCCAATAACGTTGGACATCAGTGAGGGTAATCCCTTAAAAGAGAAACAAAGAGCATATTTAAGTGGCACTTCTAATTTGATGTGGGTTACATTCATGAGCCATTACAGTCTTGACTCTTGAGTCAGACATTCAAATGCATCGCAAAAGATAGCTCCCCGTTTTCTTTTATTTGGTAGATACTAGAGGATCAAGATTCGAACAGTTTATTTTCAAACCCTTAGAGGAAGGTCACACCAAAAGCCATGACAATTCATGAAACTAAACATCAAGAATGGATTCATAATATTCACCTAAATAGGAGCATTTCTGACAAGGATTCATAACACTATTCAGCGGCAAGGAATTTGTAAAGCCGACCTAATCTAAATGGGTTACACGTTGGTCAGCAGGCTGTTTAGTTCGAAAAGTGGCGAGATATAAGGGCACGACATTGCAAATTAACAAATAAAATTAATCGTAACACAAGATGTAACAGATCACCCAACGAAGCCCCCTCTCCCCAACTGAGTAACCCTAAATGGATTTGTTACTGGAATCTACCTTATGTTCCCACTTTTTGTGGGAAACTATCTATTGTAAGTTTTTTTTGCAAGAAACTACCATTTAAGAGGTTTTTTTTTTTTTTCCTTTCTTTTTTTGTTTTTTGTGAAGTAACGGAAAATGGACCAACTGTGTTAGCTTTCCATGCAAAATGACTAAAATACTCCTGCTTTGCCTTCCTTCCCTCCAAAAATCGCCATTGGATCTGCAGTCAGTAGCTGGACTGCCGATCCAGTTGGTACCGATGTCGGCAGCGATGACTTTGACGATAGTGTTACCTACGATGTCGGCTCCAAAGTAGTTGAGAAGACGAAACAAAGAGCGAAGGAAGGTAAATGAGGAGCATTTTAGTCATTTTGAAGGGAAGGTTAACAATGTTAGTCCTTCTCCGTCATATTGTATTATCCACACACACGTGCGTGCGCACACACATACACACACAAACTCTTATAAGGTATTTTCTCGCAATTTTTTTTTATATATAGAAGGTAGTATTTCACAAAAAGAGGGAAACATAATTATATGAGGTAGTTTGTGGCTAAAAAAACAAAAAAGAAATGCAAAGATGGCAAGTATGGAAATTGGCGCAGGAACACATACCTGCTCTATCTCATCAGATAACTGAGGATTCTCCCTCAAGTATTGCAATGCCCTATCTCTTCCTTGTCCTAACCTGATCAACACACCATCAATGGAGACATTAGTATGTCATAATCAACCTAAGATATGAGATCTCAAATTCTACAACCACCTATAACTTTTAAGAGCCAAACAACACGTTATTTGGACGTGCATTACTATCCAAAAACTAAGACCATCTACCATTGAAGTTTGAACTCAATCCAACTATAAAACTAATACTTACTAGCAAGATCATCAGGAGAGAGAGAGAGAGAGAGAGAGAGAAAGGAATATTAATCCCCGTCTCATGCTAACCAAAGCACTTCATATGTTCCCTAAAGTTAGAACGGTATTCAGAAAGCACCTTTGATCCTTGTAGCTATACCAAGAACCCTTCTTTGCCACGATATCCATTACTTCAGCACAATCCAAAATACAACCCTGCATGTTAAATTAACAAAGGAAGGGGTAATGCAGAATGTACATATTTCAGTAATGTATGAAGAAAAGTGCAGTCTGTTGCAATACTGACCAGCTTACTCACTCCCTCGCCAAATATGATTTCGAACTCAGCTTGTTTGTATGGCCTGGAGACCTGCAACATGAGTAGTCACATGATGGTTCTTTTAAATCATTGCTGCTACAAAAAAATATATCTTGTGTTATGTTTGAGATCTAGATTTAAATTTCAGTTTTCATTTACGTTTTTGGCCTTTATACCTACTATGATAGTGCTAGAGTAATTGGGGACCAAGGAAAGAAAGGAGATACAGGAATTTCAAATGACAAGGTGATCAGTATCATTTAAAACTCCTAAATTAGAGAGGCTTTATGAAAGGCCACGGATTTGAATGAATTCCAAGTCCATAATTATCTAAGTCATTTATGCACAATTTCATCTCAAAGCTTGGATTTCCAATCCAAGTTCCCAAACAAACACTTAGGTGGTGCTTACTTGGATGCAATAACATTTACAAAGTAATGAGCATTTTGTAGTTATAGACATGCTCATGGCTACTCATAGTATGTGTAGTTGTTAGGCTGGTTGTAAACAATTTTACTTCTAGTCATGTAATAATGATTACATTGGTTATACTAGAATAATTGAGATTATATAGATTGATGTAATCAATTACACCTTCTTTCCCTCCATCTTCTCTCTTCCACGCCTAACTCTACTTACTAAAATGGTGCATTACATTGTAAACACAATTACATCAAGTACAACCAAGTAAACAAGCCCTTAGGTTATTTAAATCATGGCCACAACATATCCATAAGTGCGAGTTACATTGAAGTTGATCTCAAGATAATGGATAAATATAGCTTTGATTCCAATGCATGGAAAAGTTCCTCTTGTTTCTCTGTGTGACATGGAACTGAACAAGTTTGGGGCAAAAAGAGGCAAAACTGTTACAGGATTTTCTACATCTAGAAGATCTTTATACAGCCACAGCATAAAAAATGACCCTAGACCTTTGTTTTTTTGTTTGGCACACATGCTACAAGAAAGAGCACTAGCGAAAAAAGTTTTTGTTGCAGGACACCTACCACATAAGCAAAAGATAGCATGGCAATGAGATATGAACAACACTTACTGAAATAAAATAAGCATCAAATAGAAATGGCAGGATTACATACAGACCACTAAGTATATACTCTTCTTGAGGTCATCCAAGATATTGTGCTACTACATAAGTAATGTCATGTCCCATGGGGTAACAGTTAAAACTAAGAGAGGTTATAGAGAGGGACTTGAAAACGAAGGAGGTAGCATTTGCTTATGTTTCTATTATTAGGGACACGTACAGAGATATATAAAGGAGCCAAATTGGTAACACCGGTGAAGGACCTTAGCAAGAATACAGAAATTTTCCTACTCAACATTGGGCTTCACCTGGGGTGAGCATTGAGCCTTTCCTCTTCATCATGGTTATGGATGAGATCATTCGAACTAGGAGCATGCTGTTGGCATTTTACATTGTACCCGACAATAGATGGGAAGGTGTCAACACTATATACAACTTTGGGCAGAGTGAAAAATAAATTGAGTCTAACAAAAATGGAGTACCTTTGAAGGCAATTGACAGGGATGCTACTGACTTGAAGTTAGGACTGGCACACATGTTATATCAAACAACGAGCTTCTAAGATCAATCATGTCAGAGAGATAGGTGAAGATGTCATGCATAAGGCAAAGTGGCAAACTTGGATCAGTGCATTGGGAGTCTTCAGTAACAAAAAAGATTCTGATAAGATTCATGTATTACAGAACAGCTATTTTACCAGCTTAGCTTTTGTTATATGGCAAGGGCCAGTTAAAATATATGCAAGTTCAGAAATGATAGAGAAGATGGGGATACTTCATTGAATATGTGATCGTATAACAAAGGATAGATTGAAGAACAAAGTAATTTGTATAAGGTGGGAATGATCTTCAATGAAGAAAACACACAAAAGGACAGAGAGTCATATGGTTTGAACATGCATAAGGAAAGGCACTGTGATGCCCATATGAGAGAACAAGAGAGAAGTCAGCAGTAAGGACAGCAAGAGTCATAGCATTGCAAATACTTTTGAGGTAACAAGAGAAGTATTGGTCCATCTACCGAGGATGTGGCCCTTGGCACTCTAAGCATTCATGTATTTGACTCCAGTTTCCTGCTCATTCGAACTGGTATAGCTTGAGCATGATTCCCTATCCCTACTTAACCTTTTTCTGTGTGTTTTTCCTTGATTTTCTCTGTCCTGCTGCTTACACCTATAACTTCTACTCCCTCTGTCCCACTAAAATGTTGTCAAAAACTCCATTTTCGTAAAATGCTCTCCTCCACCCTTCTCTCATCCACTCTCNCACCCCTGCCCCAGCCACAACACCCCGGCCTTCCCTCATCCTCCTCCTTTTTCTAGATTTGAGATATTGCTCAAACACCAATAGCGAGTAAATGCCCCATCCCCCTCATCTCACTTCCCGACATCCATGAACCCAGGGAGCTCACCAATGGAGCTCAGATTCTCCAATTCAAACAAATCCAATCTCACACAGCCACCCCGGGCCTCCCGCATCCTCCTCCGTGGCATTTTCGTTTTTTCGCCTCTGATGGAGTTGCATCCATTAGCATTTTGCTGCTCATGTTTGAATTGAGCAATTTGAAGTAATTTCTTAGAATTAACTCTCTCTTCCCTCTCTCTGATTTCGTCTAAGATTTAGCGAGCCGTTTGAACTGCAAAAGGGGTGGAATGATGGAGGCTCAA
>BSSO01002042.1:0-20762 GCA_030267885.1 Mesembryanthemum crystallinum | reverse complement strand
TGATTTTTTTTCCCCTTATATAGTGCCCGGGCCTGGGCTTGTTATTAGTGGGTGGGCTGGGCTATGGTCAACAGGCCCACACGCCTCATTGACCAGCCTATATAAGGCAGCCTCTTAAGAGTCTAATAATAATAATAATAATAATAATAATAATAATAATAATAACTTAAGTTAACTTGATTTAACTTAATTTAACTAAGCTTAAGTTATTGTGACTGAACTGAACTGAACTGAACTTATTGCGACTGAACTGAACTGAAATTTATCAAAATAAGTTGAAAAGAATAGGCCCTTAGTCTGGAAAAGAAAATGTCTAGGAAATTCCAAGTCATATCAAAATAAAAAGTGCATAGGAGATATTGAGTCGGAGGGAGTATCTCGCAGACAACTTTTGAGTGGTCACTTAAGAAAGTTATGAACAAGGGAAAGTGTGACCATAAACTTTATATTCTAATATTCCATATTAGTAATGACATAAAAATCTTTAGTCTATTTCATCATCTGTTTTTTGTCCCCCTCATCACTTTTTTTTCTTTCAATGCCCGCATATGCCAGAGAGGACAAGTCCACAGTCAGCTCTGCTTCAAAATAAATATCGTTAATGGTAATAATTAGTCAGCGTGATTGAATCTTCAATTCTTTCTTTCTTCTCCTTCATTTAAAGACAAAAATATACTCCGTAATTCAAATTCTTTCCCACTTTGATTTCCTCACCAAAAATGCTCGAAATTCCATCCTTTTTTGGTTCTTACCACATCCTGATCTCGATAAAATAACTGCTTTCGATGTTGGGTTTCTGAAATCACTCTTGCAACAGTACTTTCTTGCTTGTTTTGCTCTTGAATTTTTGTGGGTTTTAAATACCCAACAAAAATGGGCAAAAGAAAAATCATCAGTCTCAATGTTGAAGCAGCTATGGAGTTCTTGAAGCAAGCAGCCATTGACAGACCCATTTACTTGCTTTTGCTTCCTTTGGTAGTTGCTCTTTGGGCATTTGAGAGATGGGTTTTCTCTCTCTCCTCCACTTGGGTTCCTCTTGGAATTGCAGTTTGGGCCACTTTTCAGGTATGTCCAAAATCCAAATTATTACTTAAATTTCTCAGGTTTTGTTCTTTTTGAAGGTATAATTTGAGCTTTTTTTTAGAATTTTCTTGGTATTTCTTTGGCTATGTTTTCTTCCAGTACCTAGAATAGAACTTGCAATTATGCTTGGTGGCTTTCTTTTTTGTTGCCAAAAAAAGGATGTAGATTTTGTTTAATTTTCTCAATTTTCTACTAGTTGACAAATCTGTATTTTGTTAATTATCTTAGATTCTGTTTGCTCTTATTTAATTATTTCCCTGCGCTATTTCCGGCCTTGTAAGTGTATATAAGTGCATCTTTAATTTTTTTTTTCCTTACTTCTTGGTTGACAAACATGGTACATGGATACATTATCTTTGATAGGAGGCATAAAAGACTGATAAACTTCATGTATACATGATTTGGATTCTTTGGGTTCGCAGAACACATACAGAGTGATACAGTATTTATACATAGTTTAACATTGTCACATTGTGTTCTTCGTGTCATTATAGTGGAGCTCTAATATGTCAGCATTGCAGGAAACATCTAATCACACAGGTATATTGTGAACGCTAGTCACAAAACATGATCCATCATTTGAACATTCAATAAAGTAGATTGCTGGATAGAACTTCAAGAGGAAGAAGTTCTACAAAGTCCAACTAATGTAGAACATATTCAAGTTGACAAGTAATCAACTCAACGAAGAGTTTAAGCTAATGTTTTACGGCCCATCTAATTGTGTTGTACCTTACTACGACCCCTCATGCAAATGCCTTTTGTTGTGAAGGATGATGCACGATCCTTTCCATACCTTTTGTTTAGAAGGCTCAACTATTGAGTAAATGAGGCTAGCAGGATTCAAACTCATGACCTCTTAGTCCTCACTCCTGTGATGGGTTTGTACCTTATTACAAATATCTAATCAAAGAAGTGTAAGTTGAAGCTGTTAAAAGGAAGTATTCTCATAATCAGCTTAAGGCTAGGAAAGATACTAAAAAGTAAATTTGTGGAGCAAAATGAAGTTATTATGAAGTCTATAACTAAGAAGAACTAATAAAACTTCAGGTAATTACTTCACTCCAATGAAGAGAATTTGCAGAATGAATACAGAGTTACAGACACATTCCAACTTAGTTGAAGTATTGATATCATTGTAGTATCTGTCCGTAAATGTATGCAAGAGATTCACTTGTATACTTCTCAATACTCTATAAAGACTTACTTTATTTAGAATGCATTCACTTGTCAGTATGGAAGTTATCAGCGCAGAATCCTTGCTGAAGACTTGAACAGGAAATGGAAAAGAGCAATATTAGATGCATCGGTACTCTTACATATCTTATTTGCTCAACATAATATTCTCTCCGTATATGATAATAAGAAGGATATCAGTCTGACATTTTGAAAACTGTACAGCCAACTACTCCTTTGGAGCACTGTGAGTGGCTCAACAAGCTACTAACTGAAGTTTGGCCTCATTACATTCACCCTAAGCTTTCATCAAGGTTTTTCTATGTAGTTGAGGTTGGTTCCCCCCTTTGCTTTTCTAGGTTTTTTCTTGTATTTTTTTTATTTATTTTTTCCCTTGTCTTACTCATATTTCCTTTTTACCTTATCAAATGATACTTTTTATCTGGGTTATGATTTCACCAATAACATTGTTTCTCAGTTTAAAAGGTTAAGTGATGCCTCCGAGTACCTTATCTTACAATTATAATGTACTGTACAAGTTAGTTCAATTGCTGTGATATGACAGACAATGTTTTAGGATACAGTAACAATTGAAGATCAGCTGATTCAATTGTTGTGATATGGGTATGGTACTAGTACTTGCACACTTGCAATATGTTGCCATGCCTTGGAATATTGTAATTTCTTTGGTGAAGAAGGGCATTACTTCAAGGGTTCCTCCCGTGTATGTTTGAAGCTCAAAATGGAATAGGGCCTTATAATTTGCACCGCCGGTCTGTGCTTCTGATATGTTAAATTTTCCATTCAGAATTGCTGTTGAATTATATCTTTCGTATGATGAAAGTTTAAGTTGGCTTCATCAGGCTGCATTCAAGAACCAGTTGAAATTGTAGTATATTCACATGATCATTTGCTCTGCCATGTCTCCTCTTCCAAATTTCAACTGCCAGAGACACAATAATATCTGTGTAGATTTGCTGTTATTTAATTTTGTTAATATTTGGTGATATTATATTTAAAGGTCCAAATAAGTAGTTTATTAGGCTTTAGATTCTCTTAGAAGTTAGAACATTTATCCTATAACCTTTCGGATTTGATTCTAGATATCACATATATGTATTTTACTAGATTCCTTTACATTACTCAATTTTTACTGCCTTATTTGATGTGCCTGCAGAGACGCTTGAAGTACCGAAAACCAAGGCTTGTGGTAAGTTGATAATGTCATTTTTCTTGTCATTCTCTGCAGCTGGTTCTGTCCAATGATGTAATATACTGATAGTCATCCTTCTAGGAAAGGTTTGAACTCGAAGAGTTTTCACTTGGTTCTTGTCCACCTACCCTCGGTTATCAGGGGATGCGCTGGTCAACTTTAGGATCCCAGGTTGGTTTCTGTTCTTACCTTAAAAATCATGGCTCCAACCTCTGTTTCATAATTAACTGCTAGACACCATTGTTTATTCATCGCATAACTTTGTGTGCAAGTCTTTTATTACCATCATTTTTGGATTGATGAAGTAATATAACACAGGCGCCATTTGTCCTAGTTTCTAAAATGATGAGTTTCTCTTTCTCAAATCTTTCATCCCTTCTTCTCCCCTCATTCACTTTTCTTGTCCCTATGAGTTTCTAAGAATCCAAAATGAGGTTAGAAATAGACTCTCTAAAAATAGAGCTTCTTCTTCTTCTAATTCTAGTTTCCTATAAGCTCTTGGAGGAGGGGGAAGTGAAGAAGGCGGGTGGAGGAGAATAGAGATTTGTGAAGGAGAAACTAAAAATGATAGAAACTAGGCCAAACGGCACCTTAGTCTGAAATTTTGTGGGTTTGTTTAGTTGTTTTGAGATATTGCAGCTAAACTTTTGTTTAGTGGCCACAAATGAAAGTAAGATGCTAAAATGACGAGTAACTTTCTTTAATCTTGGCAATGAATCTGCATAATTCCCTGTTAGGTGTGTACCTGTTAACATATAGTGCTCTCACCAAACTTTAGAATTCCTGGAAAGGAGGTGTGCAGTGTGGGGCAGCCGAGCAGGTAATGAGCAGCACTTAATCTGATTTGTGATCAGGATAGTCTTAGGCATGATCATTTGAGTATGCTATGAAAAATGTGAGCATAAGATGGAGGGGGTAAATATAGCTGATTTGGTGATGTTTGAAGGCATCCCTTTTGAAGAAGCTATGATATGTTATAACTCCATATCCCCTCTCACCAGGAGGTGTTTAGGAGTGAAGTAGTTTTCTTTGACCAAGTTGCTGCGAGATCTGATCTATAATCCAAAGTTGAAGCTAGACAACTAGTTATGCACTGTTTCACTGTCATCAATGTCCATTTGTAGGTTAGAATTATTCTGTTGAAGCCCAACCTGGTCAAATTGTCCATTGAATTCAGCATTACTAAGATGTTCCAGTTTTATTCCTTACATTTTATAAGTGCTATTATGGAGTTTTTTTTCTTTCCTCTCGACGAGTCAACTTGATGGTAATGAATTCCAGGAGTCCTTTCTCATGTGAAGCACTTGGTTCTTTCAGCTCTAGTTATGTACAATTTTTACATTTACATTGAATTATTTAAAAAAGTTTGTGGTACCAATTTACCATTATACCTTTTAATTTGTTGCAGAGAATTATGCATACAAGTTTTGACTGGGACACCGATGAGATGAGTATTATGCTGCTAGCTAAACTGGCCAAGCCGTTATATGGGACTGCTCGTATTGTCATTAACTACCTCCATATCAAGGGTGATGTAAGTTCAATTATTTCATCCCCTATAATCAGTACCATTTGCTTAAAACTTTGCATTGAAAATACTTTTGAATGCAAGGATCTTCTCTAGGACTTCTTTGCCTATTTGACCACTTTATGGGCCAGGGAAGCAGGGGCTTTAGCAGCTATTCTTTGTCATAGATTAAGCGATATTGGGTGGATTAATTATGGCGGTAATGAAATTAAAGGGCAAAAATGGAAGGTAGAGGTGGTGGTGGGGGATAGATTATGGTGGAAGGAGGTGGAAAAGAAGGGATATAGCGTGAATATTTTATCCTAAGGGGGGTGGTTGGTAATAATCAGTACCATTTTCTTAAAACTTTGCATTGAAAATACTTTTGAATGCAAGGATCTTCTCTGGGACTTCTTTGCCTATTTGACCTCTTTATGGGCCAGGGAAGCAGGGGGCTTTAGCAGCTATTCTGTGTCACAGATTAAGCGATATTGGGCTGATATGTAAATAGTCTCTTAAGGCTTGCATGGAATGAGTGGATTAATTATGGCGGTAATGAAATTAAAGGGCAAAATGGAAGGTAGAGGTGGTGGTGGGGGATAGATTATGGTGGAAGGAGGTGGAAAAGAAGGGATATAGCGTGAATATTATCCTAAGGGGGTGGTTGGTAACTCCCCCCCCCCCCCTCCCCCCCAATAACCATTCTTCTCCACCTTCCCCCATCACATTTTATCACCTACCACCACTACCACCACTTTCCTATTTTTTTACTCTTTGATTTTCTCCATTACTTCCCTAATTTATCCCCCTAATTCCAAGCATCCCCTTAATGGTGGATTCCTTGTCCTCTTAGGCTCCGCTTCTGGAATTTGTTAATATTCTAAAGTATTTTGTTATACATGTTGTTTATTTGAAGAAGGGATAAAGTTGAACTTCCCATAGATGGCAATTCTTATACAATTCTTTAAGAACTTTTTAACTGGAATCTTCTGCCATTTTCACAATATTCTTTGACAACTGTATGGGGTTTTTCGGAGCATCATGAGTACCTGAATACGTTATATATACCAACTTGATTTGTCGTTGTGACCCAATGTTGAAGACAAGTTGGTGGATCAGTTTCCCTAATCAAGATCTAAATGTTGGTTCACCAACTATATGCTGTTCTAGTATGTGGCTGCTTACACTATCTCTCTCAAATTCAGAATTTTTCTCTCAGTGTCTTTCTAAGAAGGGATTTGGTTTTGCTGTAGTCTCAGTGGAAGCGTCCTTTCTTTTTCTCTTTTCGGGTGGGGGAAAGTGTAATACCCTAAGGACTTGATAGTTGAGGATAGCTTAAATGGTTTGATGGTACTACTCATATCACCGGGGTGCGCCTTCTTTTCAGGGAGCTCATTCCTTAGAAACTCCACAGTTAAGCGTATTTGGCTTGGAGTAGTATTTGGGATGGGGGACCTCCTAGGGAAGTTTTCTCAAGAGAATGTAAGTGAGGACAAAGCATGCTGGAAAGACTTGTGGTGATCTGTGGGGTCAGTCATCAAGCAGGAAAGCGGATCTTGGTAGCACCAGCAGGCTGTGTAGGAGGCTTGGGTGTTACAGAAAAAGGGAGTGAGATTGGGAAGGATGGAGATTTGGAAGCCTTTGTATGATGACTGATCAGTAGAGAATCTTCAAATAGAGTAGCAACTCATTTTCTCTTCACATTTTTTCTTCTTTTGGTATCCCTCTCTATTTCTCTATATATTTACCACATCCCACCCCCATGGTTCCTCTCTCACACTCATGAGTCATGGTAGTTGAACATTGTGGGACTGCTATCTTGTAGGGGCTGTTTTTTCCCCTATAATATGGAGTTCTTTTCTGGGTTTGTTGTTACATGAACTGTTGGCCACTTCCCAGCCATCCCAGGCTAGTGTGATATTATTCAAGATTTACAATGCTTAATGTGAAGAAATTCATCCATTTGGGTTAAGCTGAGCTATTATTAATCACTTTCTTATGATGATCTTAGTAGTGCTTCATTTTTGTTGACATTTTTCAGTCATCCATTTGAATTTTTCAGCTACAATTTATGCCTGTCTTGGATGGAAGAGCAATTTTGTTCTCCTTTCTCTCGGTTCCAGAGGTGAGGCTGGGCATTACATTTGGCAGTGGTGGGAGTCAACTCCCTGGAACAGAGCTTCCAGGTGTCTCTTCTTGGCTGGTGCGTTTAAGTGGCCCTGTCAAATTTACATATTTTATGCAAAAAATCTGCTATCACTCTTCGGCATGCTCTCTCTATTTTCTGCCATTCTCTAATTTCTGCTGTCTGTACTCAGATTAACTTTCTGATGCGTAATCGAGTAGAAGAATATATCCTAAATGCTTTGTCTTTGACATATGGCATCCATATCTGTACATTTTTCTATTAAATTTGAAAATAAGAGCAGTAATTTCTTATCATATCCTACATTGCTTGGAGTTTGACGTGTGCCATCCCTATTTCACATTTTTCTATCTAGTCTGAAAATATGGTCGCAATGCTCATACGAGAGCAGTAAATTCTTGTGCCATTCATTGAGTCTGCGTTTCTGATATTACTTATGCAGGTCAAACTCCTTAATGACACCTTAGTAAAGACTATGGTTGAACCTCGTCGCCGTTGCCTTGCGTTGCCAGCTGTACAATTAGGGAAGAAGGCAGTTGGTGGCATTCTTTATGTAACAGTACTTGCTGCCAGTCAGATTTCTAGAAATGGAATGAAAGTAAGCCCTTCCAGGAAGCAACATAGTTCTCCTGTGAATCATGTATCGGAGGAACATCTTTTTAAAGATCTGAAGACATTTGTGGAGGTAGAGCTTGAAGACCTAACCAGGAGAACAGATGCAAAGCCAGGCACTAGTCCACGTTGGGATTCAAGATTTAATATGGTTTTACATGATAATGCAGGAATCATTAAATTCAATCTTTATGAATGTTCTCCTGAAAGTGTGAAGGTTGATCACCTAGCGACTTGTGAAATTAAGGTACTTTTACAGGGCACTCATAGTACTTGTACAGGGAATATGGAGCATCTACAGGGATTTTGATTGCATTCATTTTTTTTTGTTTAGTACTAATTTGAAGCTATTTCATGACACGCTTAAGCACTACCATGCCGAAGATTTTGTTACTAGGATATTTGTTTGATAATCCTAGTAATGATTCTTCTGAAAGCATTAGGGGAGATATTATATGCCTAATCCCCAAGTTATGTGAAAGTATAGCAGGCTATCTGACTTGGGTAACTTGAGTTTTAAATTTATTGGGATATCTTTACCCTTAATGAAGGATGATGTTAACTTCTATGCACAGTGCAACAACATGTTTCTTTGGAAACCAAGATGTTTCTTGTGAAAGTAATTATGATCCTCAGTGGGTAGGAACAAGGTGCATGTTCTGACATTGTTGACAACATAAGCCCATTATAGTTATGGTTTAACTTGTTGTAGTTTGGTTTCTGTATATTAATATAAATGCTTCCCTGAAATCCTTTTAGTGATGTCAAGTTTCTTATCATACTCAAGATATCCTATTCAGATTTTCAAAACCCTCAAAGTTTCAGGATGTTTTTCCCCATTCTTCATTTCATAATCTGTATGTGCGATATCTAAGTATCTGTTAGATAATTGTGTCATGACTCCCGACGCTGGCAAAATATATCTTGCAAGCAATTCAATTACTTCAGGTTTGTCCAATGTGAATTTCTGTCATCTGCAGATTAGATATTCTGATGACGATTCCACTATATTCTGGGCATTAGGACCTGATTCAGGTGTCATAGTCAAGCACGCTGAGTGTTGCGGAAGAGAAGTTGAAATGACTGTTCCTTTTGAGGGAGTAGATTCAGGGGAGGTAAATACTTCTGAAAATTTATTACTTATTTCTATGTGTTTTAGTCACTACTCTTTTCATGCTTAAGGTTGTCCCATCATCTAAGATCTTGTTCAATAATTCAGTCACTCAATTTCCAATCTAACCCAAGTATTAGTATATCTGATGCAATATATGCTAACAATTTTGCAGTTGGTGGTGGGACTTATTCTAAAAGAATGGCAATTTGCAGATGGTTCACATAGTGTTGGTTTACATCTTGGTGCTCAACCTTCATTCTTTGGATCAGCAAGCTTCCAATCAAAGACTGGAAGAAAAATTTATGTTACTGTAGTAGAAGCGAAAGATCTTGTAGGAAAGGACAGATCTGGAAAGTCTGAGCCTTATGTTAAGTTGCAGTATGGAAAGGTTCGCAAACATTTACCTTTACTTTCTCATCGATATCTTGGGCAGTAGGCACTCACTGATAGAAATCTATGTTTTCCGGGACTCGGGGATGCAGTCCGAGGATCAGATTCGACTGAGGATCCGAGGATCGTACACATCTTTTTTAAGGATCTTTTTTCTTGTTTTTGGTCAAAATTTCATGTGTTGAAGTGTCATATCTTATCCAAGTGTCTGAGGAACACGTATACTTATGCTAAATTGAAGACTTCGAGTAACAGTGATGGAAAATTTCATTCATATACGTACATACAGTTGTTAAGCTTCACTCATCATGCTGCTATCTTCTATCAGGTTGTGCAAAGAACCAAGGCTGGAACAGATATCTCAGATCCTGTCTGGAATCAGATTTTTGAATTTGATGAGATTGGAGGTGGTGGTGAATATCTGAAGGTGAAATGTTTATATGAAGAAACATTTGGAGATGAGATCATTGGTAGTGCCACAGTAAACTTAGAAGGATTGACAGAGGGATCAGTTAGGGATGTAGTTGTACCCCTTGAAAAGGTGACTTCAGGGGAAGTGAGGCTTTTAATAGAAGCGGTTAGAGAGGTATGCCATTTTTGTTTGTAATAAATTCATTATTTAACAAGAGTATGAATTTGACAATAGGAGAACTGATTATTAACGCTTGTGAAACATTTATATAGAAGTCAACTTATGCTTGTTGAATAATTGCGATGCTTCTTAGATTTAGCAGCTCTGCAGAAAGATAATGGAAGATTGTTGTTTTCACCTCATTTTGTACTGCTCAATTTATAAGCAATAGAGTTACATGGAATGCAAAGTCTTACATGAACTTGATCTGTCATATGAACCAAGTGGGAGTCACCATATATGAGGTGAAGAAGTCCACCCTTTGAAAGTAGAAGTCAGTTAAGAGTCACCCCTCTAAAGCGTGAGAGTCAACCCTTAATAGTTGGTCCATATGATGGTGCAAGTCCATACAAAACTTTTCACTATCACATACATTTTATTTTTATTTTTACTACAACATCTGTACACTTTATATATGTTCTGTAATAATGATTTGAGGGTGTCCAAATTGGAGTTTGGAATTTGAGACATTAGGTCTACCCCCAAGTATTAGTGTTGCTGATTTTCTTCTCTTTGCCCCTCCTCTAAATGGTTCAGGTTTCTAATGGTGGGCCAGACAACGGATGGATTGAGCTTAATGTGATTGAAGCGAAAGATCTTGTTGCTGCTGACATCAGGGGAACGAGTGACCCTTATGTGAAGATCCAATATGGAAATGAGAAGCGGAAGACAAAGGTATGTTTCTTAAATGTCATATGCATTTACCACATCTGTATCCAGATATTCAGTGTATCAAAATATGTCACTAAGAGTGCTTTATGTTGATGTGCTTTTTGAATAAGCTAAGAATGCTGACATTTCTTGGATAGTGTAACTGCATGTGCGTGGCTTTCTTATTTCTATACTCTAATTTGCAATTATTCACTTAATTTTTTTACTTTGACTTATCTGGAAGGTTTTGTACAAGACTCTGAATCCTAAATGGAACCAGACTTTTGAGTTCCTTGATGATGGAAGTCAATTGGAACTGCATGTGAGAGACCACAATGCTATACTAGCCTCATCAAGCATAGGCAACTGTGTAGTAGAATATCACAGATTGCCTGCAAATGAAGTATCCGAAAAGTGGATACCACTGCAAGGAGTTAAAAAGGGAGAAATCCATGTTCAAGTAACGAGAAGGGTTCCAGATTTTCAAACGAGACCCAGCATGGAATCTGATTCATTGTCAATCAAGGCTCACACTATATCTGGCCAGGTACAAACTTGTTGCTACTAGTTACTATCTACGACATGTGATTGCCTTTCATAATGCATGTTGTTGACACTACACTTCTTCCAAAACCATCTATTTTTAGTGTGTTGGAAAAGAGATGAATCCCAAAGCCATTTTAGAATGATGATCTGTAGTACCGCAATATGAAGTTATTTCAGTGTGCTGTGTCATATATGATACATCTACTTGTTTGCCACGTAAGTGAATCCCTGTGGTCCTGGTTCCTAGATTTTTTTATTTACTTCTTTCTCTTGTCATAATAGTGTCCTTGAAACATGTACAATTGAGGCTCATGTGCTAGTCGTAGTCATCACTCCAAAGGTCAATATTTCTTGTAACTAACTATGCTTGATGAAATTGATTGTTTGTTTAGGTGTTACCTATCATTCTTATTTTAGAATGTTACTTTCTACTAACATTTAAGCTAATAATGAAGATTCTTCCCTGACCACTTTAGAGCACAAATTACAGTATTTGCAACAGCGAGTGCCAGAGACCTTTCTTGGAGCAATAAGTTGATTACCCTTGTCTAAATGGTGAATGCATACGCCATATAAAATAATTTGATGAGTGGACTATGGTAAGACATCACTTTTACATGATCAAATATATAATCAAATTAAAGTATAATTTACAGATTGGGGACTTATTCTCGGCGTTGTGTTCCCTGTACTTGCATGCTAATGTATACTTATAAGGTTGGTTTTTGAGTGCTCCTTAACCAAGCTCGTGAATTTCATTATCCTGTCTTGAAATAATAGTAGTACTGCTAGTCTGCTACTATTTGGGCATGTACAGAGGGGAAAAAAACTTTCGTAAACTAGACATACATCTCTTGTTGTTTGCCTAACTAGTTATGAAAGGTAGATCACTATCTGAAGAGTGCTTTTGTCAAAATACAAAAATCATTCAATGTGTGGTTTTACCATATGACTACTAGTATTAAATGGTGGATCATCACCCAAGGGTGCATTTCCATGAGTAAATTAGAATATTAGATAGGAGTAACTCTAACATAAGTACAACCCTGTTTATCAAGTTTCAGAGCTTGGATAATGTAATTGACCTGATTTAAGTTGTATTTANAGTACTTTTGTAGGTGTACCCTCAGGTGCCCCTACTAGAACAATTAACCATTGGCCATATAAAATGACCGTTTGACCAAGTTTTTAGGATTTTGAGCTTTTCGTTCACGAATTTATTTTCCCTTCCTCCTCTCCAAAAGCTTCTAATAAGCCAAAATGGGGCTAAATAATAGAAACTCTAATATTGAGCTTCAATTAATAGTCTCATTTTGGCTTCTTAGAAGCTCGTAAGGGGGAAAGGAAAGGAAGTGAAGAAGGAGGGGGATTGGCAGACAGATTTGTGATAGAGAAAGTCAAAATCCTTGAAACTAAGGCCAAACAACCTTTACTAATCTTTTGTTTGATTCATGCTTCCGAATACCTTGTGTAGATGAAAGACTTGTTAGTCAAGCTGCAGTCTTTAGCAGGGAACGAGGATTTTGAGCAAATTTCAAGCACCTTAACTGAGATTCAGAGCCTGGAGCATGTGCAGGAAGAATACATGCTTCAGCTTGAGACAGAGAGAATGCTTTTACTGAACAAGATAAATGACCTTGGCCAGGAGCTACTGAATTCATCTCCATCCCTCAGCAGGAGGACTTCATATTGAAGTTTGCGCTTCACAAGCAAATTGGGGGGAACACTGCTTTCGGAACGGAAGTGAATAGAAGATACGCAATGACAGCAGGTTTCGATAGGAGGGAGGGCAAAGAAAAAAAGAAGCTAAAGTTTACTGAGATTGGTTCATTGCCACTATTCACTATTGATGTAATTAGTGATGTTTTAGATTGTAGTTATTGATATCTTCATACCAATACAAGTAGCTCCAGTTTTTGTTGTAAATAAGCAAATCTGAGCTACCACTGTATGTAATTGTCTAGATGAGAATTTTAAAATGAGAAAATTCTTTGTGATGTAATCAATTTGTGCCTTAAATTGTGTTAGAATGCCGGTATCGCTGGAGAATACACTGGAAATTGTAGCATCTCACCAAACACAGGTGATTCTTCAACACAGGTGATTCTTATGGGTAAGATTATTATAAGATTGAGTAATTGATAGGCAGAAAGCTATAAATGCTGTTTTTCTAAGGCCTACCCATGGTAATAAAATAAGAACAATAGCTAATACAACGATTTTTTTGCCTAAAATTATTTTAAGTTCCTCACTATTCAAGCAAAACTACCTTTTATTAAAAAAAAAAAAAACAAAATTAAAAAAACATTGCAAGAAACTAACATTTTTAGATTTCTTTATTGTGAAGTAATAGTAATTGGCTGATTGGCCCACACGATGTTAGTTTTGGGCTATGAAATTACTAATCTAACCCTCCTTCAAATACTTTAAATTTGCATAAGAATATGAGTTATTTGGTACAGTTGTTACCTCTAATTATATTAATACACCTAAAATCGTCAAGGTGCTCATGGCTGGCCTTCATCCATATCAGTTTGTGTTAGGACCCTCTTCATAAGTAGCCGCTCATCCGTGATTTCGTAAAGTTTCTTGATGTATTCAAGAAGGGCATGACAAGGTTCATTTCATGTTATGGGGTTTTTCGGGTTTTGGGTTTCGATTGAACAAGGTTTTCGAGCAGGTGTAATACTTGCGATTCTAACACCAAAGAGGCATAACATGTTAGCAGTCGTAGTCTCCATAATCGGATCAATACTTGCCAGCTCATTTGTTTTCACCTGATATTTTGCTTCTTGATATTGAGTTTGAAAGTAGTAAAGTGTTGTAGGATGAGATGATGGTTCGGGTTCATGGCACTCGATGTCAACACCGAAGAGGCGTAAATTGCGGGTGACACCACCTGTTAGGAATATGCCCCAAAGCCTCATATCAACGATGCTTACTTTCATTGGGCATCTTTTGCTTGAAGTTGATTTATGGGATATTTGGCCGACTTATTGCCCAAATCTTCAACATTCCGCAGTTTCGTAATTAGAGCTAGTTTCCTTATTTTATGTAATTTCCCATTTATTAGTTGGAGATATACCTGGCACTCGGGTCGGTCAGGTCGGATTCGGGTCGGGTCATTAACGGGTCGGGTCATTAGCGGGTCGAGTCTATAGCAGGTCGGGTCATTAGCGGGTTGGGTCGAAAGCAGGTCAGTCACTTTCGGGTCGAGTTCGGTTACGGGTTGACCCAACGGGTTGAGGGTAATTCTTGTCTCTCTTTTTTAATGCGAGTTCTCTATCGTTTATACCAAAATAAAATAAAATAATGAACCTATATTTCTTTTGGCTTATACTTACTATGATAATTATATTAGTACAAAAATATATACTATCTCGATTAGAGTCGATTATGGAGGGGTTGGCCCATGAGGCACATCTATTCGACATTTTGGAAAGAACCTGCCCAACCTGACCCAAACCCATTTGTGGTCCTGTCCATGGGCCAAAAAAAAAAGTCAAGCCAGACCTGTTTCCCTCTTACGTGCGCTTTTGATCAACTCTAATCTTGATCAAACCATTCAATAATCTTGATCAAACCATTCAAGTCTTATAGCACAAATAGCTGTTCACAATAATCTAAATTATACATGGCAAACGGGACGACCCACAAAATGGACAAGAAATTTTCGTGAATTTATAGAAGTCCGACCCAATCCCGTTTAGTGGCCTTTCGTCCAGGGGCGGGCCAAAAAATCATGTCAAGCCCGGCTCATTTCACGCCCAAACCCGCTTTTGATCAGCTCTAATCTCGATCAAATGATTCAATTGCTTATAGCACAAATTATACCGTCCCTACCATGAACATAATTGTTCGCAATAACGTAAATAGTAGATAGACAATTAGGCAATCAAATAAACTGCAAAGATACAAAAGTGATCTTATATGCATGATATGAAGGTTTGGAGTTTTAAACAAATAAAGATAAAAAGTACATATTTTATACTACAACATATAAAATCAAAAAAATACAGCAAGGGCTTGACTCAACGGGTAGATCGGATCGGGTCGGGTTCGGTCAGGTCTTGACCCAGAAATATTCGGGTTCGGTCATTTTCGGGTTTCGGATCGTAATGTTGTGTTCATGACCTTTTTTTTCGGGTAGGGTTGGGGTCGGTTTTCGGATCGGGTCAAATTTTGCCAGGTCTAGTTGGAGATAATATTTAGGATATTATTTGGTTGTAATTAGGAAAGTAGTATACTAGTTGAATTCTATTTTCCTTAATTAGAGCTAGTTTCCTTATTTTATGTAATTTCCCATTTATTAGTTGGATTTAATATTTAGGATATTATTTGGTTGTAATTAGGAAAATAGTATACTACTAGTTGAATTCTATTTCCCTAATATCGATCAAACTCTTTGGCCTATATAAGGAGACCTCCTACCAACTTGAAGGTCATCATTTTCAGGATCATGTACCCGACACTTATTATTCACTTGTTTGTTGAGAGATGCTTAGTGTGAGAGATTTTACCCTTGTAATTCCTTGTTGAGTAACTTTCATGTACAACCGTCTAACCGTTAGACGACCTAATTTAAGGGTGACTTTTCGTACCTTAGGGGTTATTTTGAGTGATTTAGAGGCTACTTTACGCAACTTGACCCAATCCGATAATAACTTTTCGCAATTTAGTGGCTACTTTTATCTACTTAGGGGTTACATTTTCATGACTTGGGATAAATTTATAAAATTACTATAAGATAAAAAGAGTAACCCCTAAGTGGCTAAAAATAGCCCGTAAATTACAAAGAGTCACCATTATATTGAGTCCTCTAACAATTAGACGGTTATACACAAGAATTTGCCTTCCTCGTTAGTTGCACCAAATATCACAATCATGTTTTGTAGCAATTACGCTTATTTTATATTCAGAGCTATGAATCATTGCTCAATCATATTAAGCAATAATGACAATTTCATGTACAATGAATCAGTAAGAAAACATTTTTGAAGAGTGTGACAAATACACCCATAACTCTTGCAAAACTAAAACACTTTCTCACAGCGAAAGAAACCCAAGTGGACCTTTCCTTGGTGTTTCAAAAGTAACATCCAAGCAAACCGGACATTGCACAACACGGCGGGGCTAGTATGGTAACGCTCAACTAGGCCGAGTTATAGGTGGTCTCCCCCTTCCCTACTTTTGATGAGAAAAAAAAAAGAAAAAAAAGAAGTAATATCCAAGTATAAAGAGGTCAATACTGACCTTAACCCTCATACACCCTTGTCATGGATCATATGCTTCCTTGTTGGGCCTCGGGCTCTCATCTGGCTCAGAGAAACCTTGCGACCGTGGGCTAAGACTTTGGGCTTGTAGAGCCCACGTTAGCTGCCACTTAGCAAGGGTGGATTTTGGGACACATGAAAGACCGAGGCGCAACAAGGACATTGCATTCTTAAGTGCAGGAGTTTGTAACACCACAAGTGCTACATCAAAAGAATGTGAGGATTGTGGTTGGTTTATAATTATTGGAGTCCAACAGCTTAAACAATAAGGTTTTCCCCTTTTGGGCACAAGTGGCCCCATTTTATTGGCCCATTGAAGGACTTCCCACCATTGTGGGTCGTGTTGCGATGATGGTTGTGCTGGACTATCACATCTGCCTATTATGAGCTGCCACAGCTGTAACAATTTCAGGTTTCATGAACTTGAAGGGATGCCATCGACCATCATCCAAAGTTTCACGTGTGAAGCCTGCACATCTCTTGGTCCCATGGCACATAACCATTTTTGTAGAGCAAGGAGAGTACCTTTTTTGTTGAACAACTTCAATGCCGGGATGAATCCACAAACAAAAGCATTTTTCCAATTTTTTGGATTGTGATTGGTTCGGTTGAGTACCAACTCTTGTTAACGACCTGCTGGACGACACTAAAGCCTCGTTTGGTTCGGTGATTTTCAACATCCGATAACAGAATCAAATCACCAAATCAGTTACTCTGTGTTTGGTTCATGGACTAAGGAATCATATTCTGTTACTTGCTATAATCAATCCCCTCATTTGAAACCGTACCCTACCCTTAGGTAACAAAAACCATTACCTTCGGGAATAACTACCACCACCTCTGCTGCATCACCCAACACCAGTCACTTGACTACTCTGGCCAATTAACGCTCCACCACCAGACTGGCCTCACGACTGACCCACCCATATGAACAACCTGCCATGACCTCACTGCATCTAGAGAGAGAAATAGAAAGGATGAGCGCCGTCGTGCCATTGACGATGGAGACTCCACCAATGGTGAAACAAGCACGGTAGTCAAAATCAAATCGGGTGGTCAAGTCTTAACTTGCTCTAATTAATTGGCCAGGATCTGTACTGAAAGGTGGTAGTTATGGTGATGAGTTGATGGTGAAGAGAGAGAAAATGAAAGCAGCTATTGTAGGGGGAGGGTGCAGGAGAGAGAAACGAAAGGTGCAGGAGAGAGAGGGGAGGGGGCCCAAAGCATTGAAGTACAGTAGTACGTTTTTTTGTTCATTTGTTAGTACTTATTTTGTAGAATTTGTGTATATAACATTATTTTTATAAATTGTCATTTTTTATATTTGAGGAGAGTGATTTATGAATGTGCATATACATATTTCAACCAAACACCAAGAAATGTAATCACATACAAGTAATCCTATTCTACGATTGAACCAAACAACTGATAAAAATGACTGTTATTATTACCCTTTCCCTTATTTAACTCATTCCATTCCTTTCCATTTCCAACAATTGAACCAAACGCCATTTAAGTCTCATCTAAAGATAATCCACGAATAACCCAACCACAGCGAGATCGTAGTTGTTATCTACAGCATCTACAACATTTGTGGGTGGGGCATACAATTGTCCCCTTCAACAGTGCACTCTCGAAGGGAGCAAGTCATTATATTTAGCCATATAAGGTAGGAAATGAGAAAAAAAGAAGAAAGGAATAAGAAAATTGAACCTTCGAAGATGGACAAGCAAAAATTAAAGAAGAAAAGGAAAGGACTAGCGTTTAAAGGTAACATGAAGAATCTTTAGCTTCCAAAGTGAAGAAATGACAATGCTCTCAATTTTAGAGAGAGAAGCTCTCAGTTTAGAGAGAGATGCTCTACTTTAGAGAGAGAAAGTTAAATATGTAATTAAATATTGTAATTGAGTTAGTTGAATGTATTTAATAATAAATATATAAATACATATATTTATAGTCCTGTTTTATTATATTGAAAATTAATTTTTCTCTAATAAGTATAAGAAAATATTGTTAGAAACCACCTTTTAAAAGTTGAGTTTTTTTATCCATCCACCTTATATTATTTTATTTTAAACAAAACCACCTTAGCTTTTACTTTTACTCTACCTGCACCACCTTATGATCTTTTTCAGCAAAAAAACAATGTAAATTGACCATTTTGCCCCCACACTTTCTATATGTGCTTCACTTAAGGCTAATTTCCCTAATTATATTCTCTTTTCTCTTACCTCGTAACAAAAACAGAAGGTTTAGTAAGGGGAGAAAGCCAAAAAGACATCATAAAATGACTGGGGGTGAGAGAAAACACAAGATGATTGAGATAATTAGCCTTAAGTGAAACTCGTGCAGAAGGTGTGAGGGCAAAATGGTCAATTCATATTGTTTTTTCAGCGGAAAAAACTATAAGGTGGTGCAGGTCGGACGAAAGTAAAAATTTTGGTGGTTTTGTTTAAAAAAAATTATATAAGGTGGCTGAATAAAAAACTCAACTTTTAAAAGGTGGTTTTTGACAATTTTTTCTAAGTATATTGAATTTAGTTTTTACATGAGACCAATAGTCTCTTTACGTCACATTTTCCTATATCTCAAAAATTATGCATTAAAAAAGCCATATTAAAATAAAAACGATTTTGCTAACCATTGCCCTTAGGGCAATGTTTAAGTTATAATTAATATGGGCATATTAGGAAATTAGTATTAAAAAAAAAAGACCAATAGTTCACCTTACCCAAAAAGTTAGATCAGGGTACTAAAATAACAAAATAAGCCTGTCTATTCTGCTTCACCTCCCACACCCCACTACCATGCCATACGACGTCATCTTCAATCGTAATTGATTAATACTCTAGTCCACAAGAAACTCTAGATTCTCTCTCCTCCCATTGTCGATTGATTTCTTCGAGGTTGGAGGAATGACAACCGGCAGCAATTCCTCGCCGGAAACTGGCAGGTTAAAGCTAATAACTAGCGGTGCTGGTGGGAGAGGAGTCTCTGGAGAAAATAGCACCAAGATTGAGGACTTGCCAGTCCGACAGCATCAGATCGACACCGTCGTTATCAAAGGCCTCTTCGATGATTGATGATGGTGGCGGCAATGGCGGATAATGACGTAGGTGATGATAAGGATGAGTTGAAGAGCAGCAATGAAGGTGGTGAAGAAGGCGGTGGAGGAGGGTAGGAGGCTGGAGGAGAAAGACACAAAGGAGGATTGGTGGGCGTTGACGTCGTGATGAGAGAGAAAGATGAGGAGGATGATGGTGATGATGATTTGGGAGACATTCATGCCTGATTGTCTACTCTTCGTTATTGCTAATTTGGTTTTCAATGGGATGGAGGTGTAACGGCGTCGTGGTGGTGTTATAGAAAAAGGAGAAGGATGGGTGGGTGGAACAGGGGTATAAAAGTAATTTAAAGGATGTTTTATTTGATTAACCATTGTTAATAGTTGCCTTGATTTGGGGTCAGGTGAATTATTGATCTGTTATTTAATACTAATTCCCTAATATGCCTATATTAATTATACCTTAAATATTGCCTAAGGGCAATGGTCAGCAAAACCGAAATAAAAAACATAATTAGTTGTTTCATTAAAATAATATATAATAATATTGAAAAAATTTAACCCAAAAACTAGAACACCGGTGTGAAGCTCAAACAGGCCGGCAAGACTCTCATCTACACCTTTTAGCAATAATCCATTTATCCTATTGCTGGCTCCATGACAATTGCCAATGAGCTACAATTGCATAAACGTTTGAAATAGGGATGGCAATGGGTCTTAGACCCGACCCAGACCTGTTAGACCCCACCCATTTATTAAGGGTCTGGGTCTTAGTTTTTTGGACCCAAAGGGTCTGGACTAGGTCTGGGTCTGGGTCTGGGTATGAGTCCAGTTTTTGGACCCAATCCCTGACCTGTGACCCGTTAACTTTTTCTTTTTACAGTGAAATATTTATTTAATATAATACTCCCTCCATCCCTTGTAAATCTTAACAAACCATTTTCATATTTGTCCCTTGTAAAACCTTAACAAACCAATTTTTACTTTTTTAATTCACCAATATACCTTTCCATTATAGTAAATTAATACAATACTCTACCTATCCCATATAACCTCCCAACTCTCTTACACTCTCATTCTAAAAAATTCACCCACTCGCATTATAATAAAATTAAAAACTACTTACTTACATTGTAATACACTTAAGGGCAAAAGTGGAATAAACAACATTCACAATTTCTTCTTAAACTCCGCACCTCAAATGGTTTGTTAGTGTTTATAAGGGACGAATGAAGTATCTATGTAAAAGAACATTAAGGCTATGTTCTCTTCACCTTATTTTAGCTTATATTCAGTTCAGTTCAGTTCAGTTCAGTTCAGTTCAGTTCAGTTCCGATCAGTTCAGTTCAGTTCTAA
>BSSO01002041.1:0-20764 GCA_030267885.1 Mesembryanthemum crystallinum | reverse complement strand
ATAATAATAATAATAATAATAATAATAATAATAATAATAATAATAATAATAATAATAATAATAATAATAATGTGCACTGAACTGAATTGAACTGAACTGAATATAAGCTAAAATAAGGTGAGGAGAACATAGCCTATGTGCACAATTAGCATGTAAAACCGTGTATTATTCTGGACACTTATCAAACTCTCCCAAGCTTGAATCTTTGCCCGTCCTCAAGCAAAGACATCATGAATGCACTTCGGAAAAATGGAGAACAAGAGGTTACCTTCTCAGAACAAGTTTTCAAAGCAACATCGGATCCAAAGAATCATACCCAACCAAGTTCAAATCATTAAAACCAAGTTTTAGCACATCTCATCAAATCACATAACAATTCATGTAAAAGTATCCCACACAAACAAGTCTTACCACAAGACCCACCCTCAAATAAAGTGCGACCAAGCGACCAAACCCTCACTTTGGGTTAGTGGACACTCACACTCATGTGTTTAGCAATATGAAACAAGGTAAGCATCACTCAACACCTGCTCTAAGCCAAAGTTCGCCATAAGCTTGTCTATCGTCTCATCTCACCTCCGCTAGAAGGACAATCATATAAACGAGTCAAGAGGGATTTTTAAGGTTGTAATGAACGGCTTTGAGGTGTAGGGTAGGAAATAATATGGAAATGTTGATAGGAAGTCAAGGAGCTAGTGGAGCAAAAATCATCAACTTACCTCACAGGCTGATAAGGTAAACAACGTGGAACTCCAACTAACAAAACCGACAACAAAGTTTCATATCCAAAATCATACATAGCCTCCATCAAAGCACGTGTACCACTCAAAACTCAACCTTTTATTTCACAACTATAAGGAAAATAGAATGAATTTCCCTTATATTCACTTTCACTATTTTTGCACTTTTTCTTTGTTTTTTCTCTTTTTGTTTTTTGTATTTTTTTTTTCTAACTTTGAATGTTATTATTTTTTTTCGACTATGAATTATAACCGCTATTCACAAGACAACAACTCGAAGCTCCAAACAATAAGAATCACAATCCATGCTCCAAGTACCAAATTGAACCAACCGACTCCACTAGCCTTTGACTTAGGTTAAACATGGTTTTTCAGGTCAAAAGGCTTGTAATGAAGGTATAAGCAAAGAAACATGTCAAAAGCTCAAAGGTCTAGCAAATGGTATCGATGATTAGGTAGGCTCATTTGCCTAATGTAGGTTGAAAAACAAAGAATGCCTCTATCCTTCTCGTTGATATAACATCAACTACGGATTCAAGAGAGAAAATGGAGATAAATCCCTCCGAGAAATCCAAGATTCCCCCAAGACAAGTTCTAATAACCAATGATTAAAGCGGGTCACCCACAAGAAAGAAAAATGAAACCGAGTTGATGTTCGCTTCTTTAAGGCTCAAAATCTCACAGGTTAAATTGTCCACTCACTCGATCAACACAATGTTTGAGGATATCAACCAATTATGTCACAAACCAATGGAATACAAACACAATCATGCTATGAGAAAATCAAGACAAATCATTTAAGTGCAAAAAGATCAAGTTGGGTAACAATCTTCGAATTTTTCAACAAAAAAGCAACTCGATCATCATAGAAGGACCACATCTCTGTCATTTTTAGTTTTTTTTTTTATTTTTTATATGCATGCAAAGAACAAAACCTAAACTATATGAACTATATGCAAATGGAAAATAAACGGGAAAAATTATACACCGTCAGGCTTTCCAGCGACTTCACACGACCCATCTGGGTTGGTGCATGGCCTTAAAGACTCGACCTTGCCCAACCTAGTATGGGTGCCTATTATGGTGGTGGTGGTGCCAACTTCTCGGGCCCATTCACCCCAAACGTCATGAATTTGGTCACCACCAAGTTAGCGACCACCGATGACTGCCTTTCTTGGTATCAACAATTTTCAGGCCTGCTCCACTCTCAGCGACTCCTTGGGTTCGTTAACGGTACTATAGTTCCACCTCCTTGTTATTTTGTGGACCAATAAGATTTTCAGCGTGAGAGCCCGACATATGAAGCATGGTACTAGACTCACTAGCATATTCGAACCTGGATCATGGTTACTCTTTCCCGCGAAGCTCTTTCGCGGTTCAGGAGTTACCACACTCCTCTCAAATTTGGGCCTGTCTAGCTTGTCTCTTCAACAATGCTAGCAAAGCACAACCCCTTGAATTGAAGCATATGTTAACAAATCTGGAGAAAGGTCAGACTTAAACAATTGATTCTTATTTAAGATGTGTTAAAAATATTGCTAATAGTCTTGTCGCTATTAACCATCCTGCTAGTGGTGGGAAACTTGTTGAAAACACGATCTTTGGCCTTAATAGTGATTATAACCCTTTTATTACTGCGATTTCAATTCTTGAATGATTTGTCGTTTGAGGATGTGAGTAATAGATTGGTTATACACGAGCAAGTTCTTGCTATGATGAAGAGGTGTGAGTCCGGACTCATCAGTCATTAAGTGTTTGCATCCACGATGGTCTCTAATTCGTCTACCGTCAAACATAGGTCTTAACTTTCAAATCATTATTCTCAGCAAAATCACATCCATGTCGGTTCAAATCAATGTCATTCATAATGTACACAAAACTAACATCATTAGGTTATCTCATGGCATCAAAAATATTAAATTTTATCACTTCACCATCAAATTCCATAGATAGAGTTCCCTTATCCACATCAATTATGGCCTTAGATATTTTCATGAATGATTTACCAAGAAACCAAGGAACATCGTAGCCATGATCATTATCACCCATATCAAGCACATAAAAATCAGCGGGAAAGACTAATTCATTCACTTGAACTAACACATCTTCTAAGACTTCATCTAGGTATGCATTAGTTCTATCATCAAGTTGGATTATCAAACCCGTGTCTTTCAAACGTCCAAGATTAAGAGAATTATAAATAAATCTTGGCATCACATTAATTGACGCCCCTAAATCAAACATAGCTTTCCCACATCTTGTTTTTCCTATCTTACAAGGAATAGAAAACATGACTGGGTCCTTGCATGTGGGGGGAAAGTTTCTTTTGTATGATAGCCGAAATTTTCTCCCCTACACTTATTTTCTCATTACCTTTCAGCTTCCTTTTGGATGTACAAAGCTCCTTGAGAAATTTGGCATAACGAGAAACATGCTTTATAGCATCCAAAAGTGGTATGTTGACTTCCACTTTTCAAAAGGTCTCCAATATCTCTTGGTCTACTTGTTCTTTCATTGACTTTATTAACCTGCTGGGAAAATGAGGAGCAACAACAAATTTCTTAGAAGAAAACTTAGTAATAGTTTTCTTGCGAGATGCCTATGTAGGTCCCATCTGCTGGAACAGGTTTTGTTCTATCTCGCACTGCTCCCTGTGCTGTTCCAAACCGAGTTCCCTGTGGTACATATTCGAGTTCCTCTATGTCGGGGCTTTCTCTTTCGATTTTATGTTCTTCCTCACGACTTTTCTTCTCCATTGGGGGAGGCACCTGGATTTCCTTCCCACTTCTCAATGAGATTGCACTAACATTCTTCGTTAGGTTCACCACGGGTTTTGAAGGAAGTTTGTTTGAGGATTGAGCCTTCAATTTGGTCAATAAGGTTGCAAATTGGCCAATTTGTGTGTCCAAGGTTTGGAGGTGGTTGTCCGTCTTCTTCTGGTATTACAAGGTGCTTATGGCAAGTTGTCTGACAATGTCTTTCTAGAGATGAACTCGATCCAAGAACTTGGGTAGCGTGGTGGAATATGGCGTCCTTTGATTTGTGTGAACAAAATCAGGAGGGTTGTTACTCTGACATACCTCAAATTAGAATGATCTCTCCATCCTTCATTCTATGTGTTCGAGAATGGATCATACAACCTTTGGGAACCTCCTCCGATAGCATTTACTTCTTCAACCTTCAAAGAATGACAAGAATCAATAGCATGCGAAGAGTCAGAGCAAACTCCACAAATTCTAGCATGAGTTGTTCCACCACCTGCAACAAGCTTGGAAATAAGGTAAGTCAAATTATTAAGCTTACTCTCAATGAAGCTAACATTAAGATCATTGAATTTGTTAGATGAAACATCTCTCCTTGTTCCAAATTATTGTAGATTTTGTGCCATATTTTCAATTAAAGTCCTAACCTCGGTTAAAGTCTTATCCACCAAGGCACCACCACTTGCGGCATCAATCTCATACCCTTATTAGTAGAAGAAAGTCCCTCATAGAAATATTGGATAAGCAATTGTCCACTAATTTGATGTTGGGGGCAACTAGCACATAATCGTTAGGAATATTTCCAATACTCATATAGTGTTTCATTATCGAATTGGCTTCTACCACATATTTGTTTCCTTATGTTACCAATTCTAGAAGAAGGAAAGAGCTTTTCTAGAAAGGCAGTTTGCAATTGAGTCCAAGTAGTAAAAGGAACCAGGTGGTAGGTAATACAACCAATCTTTTGCCTTGTCTTGAAGTGAGAAAGGAAAAGCTCTCAATCGAACTTGTTCCTCTTCCACTCCATCCAGGCGCATAGTAGAACATACCACCAGAAATTCTTCATCTGGCGATGGGGATCCTCATCTGCGTGACCACTAAATTTAGGCAACTAATTAAAAAGTCCCAAATTCAATACTAATGGCATAGTAAGTGCAGGAAAAGTAATGCAAAGAGGTTGATCTCCTAAATTAGGAACTAACAACTCCTTTGAGTAGCCATTCTTCCTTGTTCCTCTAATTTATCATGGGATTGTTCCTCTTCTGAATTAGTAAACTCGATAGATGAGCCCTCCTATTAGATGTGTCTAGCGTGCTTTGAGTATTCACGGACTGTAGCACTAGGATCGATTGTTGTAGAACCTGAAGATGAACTTGGCACTGTTTCTTCCATCACTTTGTCATCTCTTAATCTCATGCAACAACAAAAACACAAGGAAAAGTCATTTAACACTTTGACAATCAAAAGAATAATCTTTCCCCGGCACCGTCGCCAAAATTTGGTGCGTGTCGTTTACAGCAACAAATTAAAACCTAACTTAACCCCTAAACAACAGCAAATTATATAGGAAAGTAAGGTGTCGATCTCAAGAAGGAAAGACATCTATGAACGCCTAAGTGTTGAGAACTCGCAGTTATGAGAAAAAGTCGGAGGAACAATTCATGTTCCTGATGATCGAGGAATAGTTTCAGTGACGATTGGGGAGGGGGGCTTATGAAAGTAACAATCTAACAACTAAAATCTAACTAAACAATCAAGAAACTAATAATTAATATTATTGAATCAAAGACACTTAGTAAACAATTAGAATCCATCATGCAATAGACTTTTTCAATGACAAAGAACAATAATTCATTGACTTAGGTTGACTGTGGAACTTTAGACGCTAAAATTCCCTAATTTTTCGTAGTTGCAGTTAGAGTCGGACCAGCCCTAAAGATCTAACTCTACCCATATAAGAAACCTCAATACACCAATTCACAAGGTTTAACTAATTGGGAGCATTAATAAACTAGGAAACCATCACCAACCCCAAATAACCAACATACCACTAGCGGGATTGATTCAATTTAGATCTTGCATTACCCTAGTCAAATTAAAGCCATTTGAGCATCTAATATAACAACTAGACGCCACTTATACTGTTTTATCTAAGTAATTACGGATTTATATAGGAAATCAACTAGCAATAGATATCATGCCAAATCAATGTGTTGACCCTAATTAACCTAACACTCCGTCATAAGTGTTAAAAACAGATAAAGCATAAATAAGTGAAATAAATGATTATAAATAAGAACAACTTCAAGTTTTAAGAATCATATTACATGGCTTAATCTCATTGTCTACTAAGCTAATAAACATAAGCTATCATGGTTGCAAAAGAGAAAACAAGAATGAAAGGTGAAGAACTCATGCTAATTCACTAGGAACAGCTATTGGGACAGAACTGCGCCTGGTCCTTTGTTTGTTCCTCACGCCTGAGACGAGAACGACTCTCATTCTATCTAGCTTGCACAAAGTTTCTCTCTCTCTCATTCTCTCTTGATGGTCCTCCGGTGTGATCCCAAGGTGGGTATTTATACTGAATGAACTCCCCTCAAACCCATAGAAGATTTCCAAAGCGTTAGGAAACTAACCGCCTTAGGAAAAGGTAATATTCTCCATGTCTTCTCATAATCTTCTAATATCTTCTATTGTGTAGTGTTAGGAGATTTAAAGAAGTCAATTATCTCTAGATTATTGGCCAAAGTCGTCCATATCAGAGCCCCATAAATTTAGAAAAGTCTACGAGTCTTACTTGCCATAAAACTCTTCCTCCTTCCTTGCTCTCCGCCAAGCACATAATCGTAGACTAATATTTAGGGATAATTTCTGGCTCAAATCCTGGCCAAGAATCCTCAAATTACGTATGAAATACAGCCGTAAAGATCAAATCATATTCAGCACCAAATCATCCAAGTTGTTGTTGAGGAACTTTTTCTGCTGCTACCTGGCCTGTTCCTCTATTACAGAAACTGTTCCAGTTCCTTAATGCGTTCCAGCTCTGTTTCTCACCCTGTTCCTTCTATAGGCTTGTGGTCCTTTATCCCTAAAACCAAAATAAGTTATTAAAATTCTAAAAATAAATAGAAAGTGAATAAAGTGGGAAATCAAATTCAAAAGTATAGAAACTCATAAAAGACACAAGAAACACAATGAGAAACAACCAAAAGGCAAGTATTAGGGAATTAAAATACGTAATTTAACCACTTATCAAGAGTCCGTTGAACAAGCTTCTAGAAAAAGTTTTTTTTTCTCCCATTTACATTCCTCATTTACCTTCTCTTACTCCACCTCCTACTCTACCTTTAACTTTGAAGAAGTTGAAATTGGCTAGAAGTATAAGCTTAGATTTGTAACTTCTACTTGAAGTCCCATTTCAATATCTTAGAGACAAAATGGAGGAAGATAGGAGTGGTGGAGGAAAAATGTGAAGAGAAGAAGTAGGAATTATAATAAGTTTGGCCAAACAAGCACTAAGTCGACATTAAGTTATGGCCAATGCTATATCATTCAAGTAATATATAAGGTTTAATTTCTTAAATTTTGGTAGCATGTTTAGCTTGCACTTTTCATTTGTGCCAATAAGAGTCGTGCTCTCTACAATGGTGTCTTCACTAGGATATTTTGCTAAACGTTAATTCTTTTGAAGTGAGATTCTTTTTATATTTGGTCATGATATGCATTGTCTAAGAAGCCATATATTTAATTTTGTCTTCGTTAGTTAAAAAAAAAATTACAAATTGTAATAATAAAATGTCCCTCTTTTACTACATGGATTGTATGTTTTACTATTTTTTTTAACTACAATTTTTTTTTTTTTTGGTGTCTGCAAGGAGGAACTTCCTTCCTACTTGGGCGTGGCTAAAGGGCACCTCCTAACGCACGGCCTCGGGTATTCCACGAATAAATTCATGTTGGTGCTCCCCAGGAGGCTCGAACCCGTAACCTGGTGTATAAGCCAAAGCTTGTTTACCAGTGGGCCAACACCTCTTGGGTTTTTAACTACAGTTTGTAAAAAGTTTAGAAAAATTGGTTTATAATAATCTCAACTATTAGTGAATTGCAAATAATAATCCAAACTTTACAAATTGCATAAAATAATCCGAACTATTAACATTGTTGCAAGCGATGCACCCAACTTGACACCGTTAGGTTTTCCGTCATGGACATCCAACGTGGCAATAATTTTAGATTTTTTTTAACATTAAATTATTTAATTTATAACTTATTTTTTGTTTTAATTTCTTTAATATTTAAAATTACACCATCTTTTTTCAAAGAAAAAAACAATCTTACTTACACCTAAAGTCATATTACTGTAAAAAAAAATTATAATTTTATGTGCCACATAAGCAGATAGTAACGGAAAACCTAACGGCGTTAATCCAGGTGCATAGCTTGCAACAATGTTAATAGTTCGGATTATTTTATGCAATTTGTAAAGTTGGGATTCTTATCTGCAACTCACTAATAGTTGGGATTATTATAAACCAATTTTCCAAAAGTTTAATATGGAAGAGAAGATATTCAATCTTCTTAGAAGACACATATCATTAGGTGTCTATCAAAAAAAAAAAAAAAAAAAAAAGGAGAGAGAGAAAGTTTTAAANAAATATAAAACTCTAAGATTGGGCCCACGATTTACATACTTTCTCTCTTCACTTTCTCAATGAATAAACAAAACTAATGTCAGGTGGACATGAAGATCAAGGAAAGGTGGATGGGGACACCTACTTAAATTGTTGGGGCACACTTCTTATGCCTTCAAAAATTGAGCTGCTTCGTCCATGTTTTACTAGGGGCTTGTCCCCCATTTCCAAATCTATAGATCCGCCTTAGCTCTGAGAGAGAAAAACCAGCTAAAGTTGTTACTTAAATTTAAAAGTTAGCTAAAAACACCAATTAAATTAAACATAAACTAAAAATCCCCAACAACAAGTAACAAAGTCATGCACACAGTGGTTTATTTGTTGATTAAAATGCAAAGAAGGAAAACAAACATCCAAACTAATAAATCATGTTATGAGGAAAACAGAAATTGAAACCACAAATACAAACATTGTATTATCATATTACAATTCTCCAAGCATTTGAATGCTCTACTTTGAGTGCATCACCTGTTGATAGGGCCTCTTGGCTGGGTTTGAGATTTTGGAAGGCTATTTGTAGATTTTTCCTTTCCTTTTCCACTTGTAGGTTTTTCCTTCCATTTTCCACCTTCTTCAGCCTTGAAGCCAAGAAGTGAAGGACCGGGAGCAGTACATTCCATTTCCCTGTAGTTATCAACTTCTGATTTTTCTGGTATTGGGGCAACAACCATGTCAGTAGCTGGGGTGGCAAAGGGACTCTCCAAATCATCTCTCATTGCAAATCGTTGTCGATTATGAGAAGTTTGAGTAGCTAATGCAAAATGACGCCCTTTCCTTTTGTACTCCTCCGGTGATTCAATCGACTCTAACAATTTTTTTAGCTCCTTCTTCATTATCTTGATCAACGGAAAAGGGTGGTTCTGGTCAAGCATAATCCAGAACTCTTCTATGAGCTTATCCATGTTAGCAGGTTGCTCCTCTTCGTCTGACTTCATCATATTTATTTCTTGTAGGATCTCCTCCTTGTCGGGTAGTTGGTCTTCCTCAAACCCAACAATCAAATCTATGGCTTCTTGTAGCTTGTCTTTGGCATCGCCAAAGTTGTCATTGTCGCACATTTGAATAGCCATTCCCATCAACTGTAGAACCTCCAAACGTGCTCTCTCAAGTATCAACTCACTATCCTCGCGAAACCTCACCATTTTAGTGCGCCGAACACCAGCCAACAAAGGAGAGCCTTGATACGCTTCTGTTCCAATACTATAGAGCATGCCAACCAAGTATTTAAATTAGTACCATGTTTGATCATGAGTCGAATAGAGAGAAACGTAACAACAACAAATGATTATATTTTCCTTGCACAAATGTTACAATTTTTAGATTCCCTCATCTTACTATTTACTAATTATTCATGCAATCATCATCGTACGCCACTTCATTTCCAAAGCCTTGTCATTGGATGAAAAATCAAGGATTCAAAATATATTGAAAATGATTATACATTTTTTTTTTATTTTTTTTTTTGAAAAAGTAAGAAAACCAAGATACTACAATGTTCTTAGCCAACAATTTGGTTAGGCACTAGTCAAAAGAATTCGACCAAAGCATGAGCTGAGGAATTTGATGATCAAATTTAGTCATAAAGTCTGCAACCGCATTAACTTCTCGAAAACAATGAAGCACCTCAGCATTCTCAAAGAAGCACAAGTCTTGCCTAGTATCAACTATAACATTTTCAATTTACCAGGAAATATGCCATATTCCCCTAATGGCATTAATAACAGCTAGATTATCGCCCTCAATAGTGACATTCTTGAAGCCCATATTTCAAGCTGTGCGAACACCTTAACGCAGCCCAATAGCTTCAGTTGAAAGGATAGAGGAGGTACCACTAGATGTGCTCCCAAAGAAATAGTCTCACCTAAAGAATTTCTCAATGAAAAACCAGCAACTCCCCTAGAATTATCTATTTTATATCCATCATAATTTAGTTTAATATAATTATGTCTATGAGGTGTCCAAACAACATTCTTACAAGATTCTATACAAGGATTTTCTTCTTAAGCACACATGAATTATCGAACTCATTGTCGTTCAAAACTAGAGAATACCATTCTATGTAATTACACGTAATAGAATGCGCTATTTGAGTAGGATTTGTCACCAAAATATCAAACTCAATCTTATTTCATACAAACCAGAACAACCACCAAGATAGGATAAGGAGAATAAATTGAGAATATGATACATAACACCACACGCATGCTCACTCTGTAAATATACAACAATGCAGGGACATGTAATTAGCATAGCATTAGTGTTGTGGATCCAGCCCACTTTGCATATGTATTTTATCTATATATATAATTTCAGCACACATTGAAAAAGAAAAGAAGAAAATATAAAATGAAGAACAAAAAAGAATGGACCAGAAAATGTTTGTTGCGGTGGGGCTTAGCTCATGGCCAATGAGACTTTATTATTTGAATTATGCCTATTCCTATATTTCCTCTAAGATGAGACTTTATAAGTGTCTTCTTAAATAAATTGTTTTACAAATTGTAGAAAATACTAATTTTTTTTTTTAGTAAAAATTATAAAACCTTTTACTACATCGAATGTATGTTTTACTACAACTTGTATTTTGATTTACTACTCTTCTGAGAAGACATGTATCATTGCTCTTGAATTATTCTAAAGTCTATTTGGAGGGCCCCAACTACCCTGGCTTCAACAGGAAGCTTAAGGGTGAAATGAAACAATAATTGAAATTGTTACTCCCTCCGTATCAAAATATTTGTCACTTTAAATAACTTTTTTTGCCTCTAAATATTTATCGCTTTACAATTCCAATACAACATTAATTGTTTATTTATTTATTGTACCCTTGTGTTTTATTACTATGTCAGTTTCAAATGCACCTTGTTCCAATTAATGTAAGGGTGTTGTAGCCAAATTGTTTAACTAACTCTAGAATTAATAATCTTCTTAATATGTGCGCGCAGTAACCTCAAATGACAGTTATTTTGAGACGAACGGAGTATTATCTATTTGGTTTCTAGAGTTGACCGGTGGGGAATAGTATTGGTGGTGATATCAATTTGTACTCGATTCTAATACCTTCTTCGTTTATTAATAGTTGATTGTGCTGCATGGTGTTTCAAACGACGGTCAAAAGTTTGAAACCTCAACTATTGTAAATTTGCTATTTGTGGTAGTGATTTTGCTTTCGGTTTGACCTATGGTTTTTTCTTCTACTCCGGAGGGTTTTCCGTGTATGTTTAGTGTTCATCTATTTTCTGTCACTTATTTATCTGATGGATTAGTTATTGTGTTTGGGTTATTTGATTTTGGCCGATGGTGAATCTTGTCGACGCTCTTGTAGGTGACATATCTAAGAACCTAACATAACGAGATAAAAACAAGTTGATGAGAAACAACACCTAGCAGTAGCAACAGTGACAACAATAACAATATCAACTAAAATTTTACAATGGTCACCGCTTAGTGGTGGCCACTAAAACTTACAATATATATCGTTAGATTTAAGTGAACTAATCTTATTCATTCATTCATTTTATGTTATCAGTTATAAGTTTGGTTGAAATCAAAAACACTTTGGGTCCAACCAAAGTGATGACTATGATTTTTTGGACTTTGGTTGTAACCAAAAGCAATTTGGTTCCGACCAAACTGATAATGTTTCCACGGCCACCATTTAGCGGTGGCCGTAGAAGAATTACCCATAATGTCAATATCAACAATATTCTATGCACAAAGAGTTTTTACCCTTTCTTTCACGCATTACTTTGTCATCGATAATGGAGTAAGAGTAACAAATATGGCAATGAATTTAACAGATGAGTAACAATTTAGGAATGAATAAAAAATTAGCAATGCTAATGTGTTATAGTTCTTTAGTTTAGACAAAGTATCATCTCCACTAGCTAAGCTATTTTCGAAAAAGAGTCAAAAAAAAAACAAAAAACAAAGAAGAAGAAGAAGATAGAATCATGAAAAGAAAGAGAACTTAACTTTATGAAATATAATAATGTCTCCAACAAAATTGATAGAATTATATATTAAGTAAAGATAAATGATTGGTACACTGACCTGTATGAATGGGTGATTTGGAGAAGTTCCTGGAAAAAATCTTTGCTAACTGCAGGGAGGAAAAGATCTAGAAAGACATTTCGCTTCTCGTCTTTGTAGAGGTCACCAAATGAAATAGATATAGATCCATCAGCATCGGATGTGGATTGTGGATACTTTCCATCTGATATCTCTTTGATTTTGGGCTGAATTTCTTGGTCATCAGTGTTGAATTTGACTGGTCTTATGGTCAACTTTAGATCTTGAACAACAACTGTGAGAAGTCCGGCCAAACATTGTCCAACAGCAGCAGATAATTTGTCAAGAGCTAGGTTTTCAACACTCACTATTGAGTATGTGCCTCCCTTGCTGTTGTTTGCAATGGTATTAAGCACCTATTGGATAAAAATTTGAAACTAATTAGCATGGTATATTGTTACCAAATAACAAGTATGAGTACGTTTGGCCTACTTTTTAGAAATTTGAGCTTCTCCTTCTTAAATCCTCATCCTCTTCTAAGGATCGTCCCTCCTTCATTCACATCTGATTCTCCTGTGAGTTTTATAAAAAAACCAAAATGAGGCTACAAATTGAAATTTCTAAGTTGGAACCTCAATTTCTAGCTCCATTATCATTAATTGGAAACTCACTAGAGAGAATTAAAGAGGTAAAAGTGGAGGGGGTAGAGAATGAGTTATGCAAGAGGCCAGAGATGATCAAATTCGTTAAAGATAGGCCAAACAGACTCTATATAGTCATTTCAGAGTCGTTTTCATCATACGTACGTCGGATTCACATGTTGCACCAACATTAAACGTGTACACATGCAAGTCATCAAGCAGAACATGGGAAGCATTTCCATGGCTTTCGTCACCGGAAGACATAAGTATGACAGCAGAAACCCGTCCATGAGAAAGTCTCCTACCAGCAAGCAATTTTACGGCAGTTTCAAGGCCAGCAGCAATGTTTGTTGAACCATCATCAACAACTAAATTCTCGACTAGATTTTTGATTTCGGCTTGAGCTTTTTTAGTCATTTGGCGCAACGGACATACCCACTTAGGACTAGTTGAGAATGTCACAACCGATAAACGATGTATCGGGGTAAGCTTCTCAATGAGACATTTCATAGCAATTTTCACTTTCTCTAATCTTCTGTGGTTGTTCATGCTCTCACTAACATCTATGATTGTCACAATATCTACTCCGAGTGTGTCTTTTTGAGGACCATCTCCAGACAACTCCAACAAGACATTCATGTTGGTTTCCTCCATTGTTATTGCATACAAGTTGAAAACGTTCACATTAGGCCCTATAATTGTCATAAGAATGATTTATCATAAAATGCAGGTTAACGATGGCGACGTTTATAAGAATATTTCAGAGAGCAATACTAAGGTTTTGGTAAATTTTAATACATTAAGGTATACCAATTTTAACAATATAGTGCAACACCATATTGTAATGAACAAAGTAAGGATATGGCTACATATAGTACCCTCTTCTTTATTGGGGAAAAAAAATGAGAGTTTTTCTTCCACTAACAAAACGTAAAACAAAATTGGTCCAAGAAAAAGTTAGATGAAATTATAAATTATTTAGGACATATTTAAGTTCCTAATGGTTAGGTAAAATATTAACAAAACTGCTAAATGCGGTCGAAATAAATACTAAAAACACCATATTAGCCAATTTCTGACCAAAATAACCCTCACAAACACAGCCCTTCACCTCTCACTTGGCAAAGCGATATCAGATTCTCACCTCTCCTCTACCCCCGTTTCGACCTTCAACTCGTCTTCTCCCTCTGGTCTCCGCCTCGTCATCTCCCTTCGACCCCTGATCTTCTCTCTCCGTGTAACTATGGTTTCGGTTATATTTTTGCTTGAGTTTCTGTTCAAATTACGTTAATGGGAGTTGGATTTGCTTGACTAGAATTCTAGAAATGTACAACAGCCAACGGGGTTATGTTCTAATTACTGCCCATTGATGAATTGATGTGACGTGAAGCTTAGTGCAAAAGGATTTTTGGGTGGAATGTAACTTAAATTACTAAGGTTCCTTTATGACATTAAAAAAAGTTTGAAAAACTTAAAGGTGACTTTTTATATTTGGAAAATTTACATTGAGGTGTACTGTGATTTAGCCAAAATACACATAGATGTATCGAGATTTGGGTAAACACACTGAGGTATATCAAAAATTAAAAGAATAACAATGAGAACAAAATTCAATAACCGAATAATAACGTGTCAAATTCGATAACTAACTAACGTGGTTATGTGACATAAATGCCCTTAAAGTACACCTAAATAAATGAAAATTACTGAATAATATCATAGATGAACCTTATGACATCTTGTCAAAAGTTTCCAGCTTTGTTGAACTTTTTTTTTTTTTATCAATAACACTCGTGAGCTTCGCATAAATAAATGAAGATTACTTGAATAATATCATGGATGAACCTTACGACCAGGGACGGAGCTATTGCATGGCCTAAGATGGCCATGGCCCCTGTCAGATTTGGGTAAAATATCACTTTGAATGAACTTTTGCCAAAAGATGATCTTAGCATAGTAAGTACTCATGGTAGTGCATTTATGTAGATGAGAGGCATTGGTGAAGGTTCGAGCATTCATTTAGTCTATTTTTTAAAGTTTTTTTTCCCCTTAGCTCCCTTCTTGCCTAGTAGTTTTGTGAACTACAATTGTTTAGGTATCTTTTTTTTATCCTTTTTACATCCACATCCCCTCCATTTCCTTTTAATGTTTGCTTACTTATTCTTCTTTATTCCTTTTCAAAATCTTTATATTTTTCGATATACTATAGTCTCTTTATAATTAGAATAAGGTTAATATATCTCCTCCTTCATTGTTTATCCATAATATTTATTTCTTGATACTCATTATAAATTATAATTTGGTTATAATGATAGAAAACTGTGAAAGGAAAATTAAGAATAAATTTTATTTATCACTTAAAAGAATAAAGATTTTAATTAGAAAGTTAAATTGGCGCCCCTCAACATACATACGATCCTAGCTTCGTCCCAGCTTACAACATCTTGTCAAAAGTTTTCATTTTCGTTGAACTTTTTTTTATCAATAGCACTCGTGAGCTTCGTGCGAAGCTCGAGCAGTAAAGCCATCAAATATGGGCAGCTTGCACTAAGCTTTTCATCACAACAATTCATCAATGGGCAGTAATTGGAACAAAACCTTGTTGTTGGCTGTTGTACATTTCTAGAATTCTAGTCAAGCAAATTCAACTCCCATTAACGCAATTTGAGCAAAAATCTACCCAACCATACTTACACGAAGAGAGAAGATTAGGGGCCGGGGGAGATAACGGGGCAGAGGCTGGAGGGAGAAGAAGGGGTTGAGGTCGGAACGGGGATGGAGGAAAGGTGAGAACTTGATATCGCTTTCCCAAGTGAGAGAATATGAGGGATTGTGTTTGGGAGGGGGTTTTGGTCAGAAATTGGCTAATTTGGTATTTTTAGTATTTATTTCGGCTGCATTTAGTAGTTTTGTATAAACAACTATAACTATTTAAGCACGATGCAACTAAGTAAGAAAAATAAAACCATGTCAATGTGTGAGCTGCCAAAGCTGATAAATTGCCTTAGGCTATGTTTAGCAAAACTAGTCATAGCTGGAAGCTCTAACTTCACAAAATTAGTTGAAAGTAGTGAAAAATAGTTGAATTTTTCTTTAAAATGGTAATAAATTAGCTGTAAGCTTCAAAATGAAAGATAGTATGGGTATCTTCAAAAAATTAGGTGTTAGTTGTGATGGTTGTTTCACAAATTGTTTAGAGATTGGAGAAAAAAAAAATTAAGTTGCAAGTTTCAGGTTGTACTAACTTTTATTTAAAAGTCAACTGTTGGTGTCAAACATAGCAAAGTATTGATTTCCCTGAGCATGTCTCATAAGAGACTTTAATGAATTTATTAAAAAACTCAGGTTTAGGTGTTTAGGTATATTGGTTTCCCTGTAATTGTTTCTTGAGAGACTTGGTCAAAGTAGTAGTAGTAATAATAATAATAATAATAATAATAATAATAATAATAATAATAATAATAATAATAATAATAATAATAAACCATCACCATACCAACAACAACAACAACAACAACCATGATAATCTCTCCCATTTCACACAAAATATTTAAATTTTGGTTTTCTATATATGTTGAGCTTTGAATATTATATTGTATGTAAAAAATAGACCGTATTATAAATTGATATAATTTTATTTAAAAACGTTTTCTCTTTAGCTAGGGCACTTAAACATTTAAAATTGCCAAAATTACTTAATTACCAAATAAACACCCCTTTTCAAGTATAAAACATGTGACTAATTGTAAATGCTAGTATGCACTTGGTCCAATAGGATTAATCAAGTGAGAATCACCGTACCCTTCTAGAGAGGGACATCTGACATCTTCTTTAATTCACCTAGAAAAGACTAACTCAAGAAAAATCTTCAATCTCAAGAGGTGATTAATTCTACGCCTTGGGTAAATTTATTCTCTTTTGGCCTTTGCCACATCTAGTTGAGGAGAAACAAATTTTATTTTGAAAACAATCTTATCCCACTTGCTTCATGGGTTAAGAATATCTGGTGTAGATCATGGGAATTTCACCCGTGGCACAACCCCCTCTCACCCCTCTCTGACCTTTAAGTTGTTCGGGTAGGCTGGAAACCACCCCATTGGGTTGGGTTAGACTAAAAACAGATGCAGCATTTTCCTCTACATCTTATAGTGCAGGTTTAGCTGGAATTTTAGAGATGCAAATGGCCAATGGTTGCTTAACTACCAGAAGAGATTGCAGGTAACGGATGTTAATAATATGACAAGAGCTGCTGAGCATAAGAGAGGGACTTCAATGGACAATTAAGATAAACTGGCCAAGAATTATTGTCACCTTAGACTGTATTCAAGAAGTGGAGATGTTAAGGAATGCAACTGGGAAAAGCTCTAATTTGGGAAATCTAAATTTGGATTGCAGGAGATGCCAAGACCAACTTCAGGAGGTGATATTTGAATACCAACCGCGCCAGGCTAATAGATTAGCTGATATTTTGTCTAAACAATGTCTGGGAAATGAGTCCTTGTATGTTCACCTAATTAATTACTCTAACTCACTTGATTTTTGTAAACAGTTATATCAGGATGACCTCATATGTAAAACTTTTCCTAGAGCCACCAAAGCTCTAATGATTTGATGAGATGACTTACTCTTTCTGACCAAATAAATAAATAAATAAATAAAAATGAATCACCCTTCTAAAATGAACAAGTCATCTTTCTAAAAGTGGAGTTGTCCTGATATCACCCTTCTAAAATGTTACAGTCACCCTCTAAAGACTAAAGCATTACACTCATCTATAGCTTGGGAGCTCATATATACAATGGACAAACTACATATAATTGAGACTATTCAAGAACAACTATCATGCATAAGTTAAAGTTAATTTGGACAATCGAATTTCTAGGCACCCAAATAGAAGTGATGTGCAAAAAACTAGGCATATGTATATAGGAAATAAATGAGAAGTGCAAAATCTAGCCTAGAGCTGACCCATATGATAGAATAAGTCAGGGTCTCCCCTATGGGCCTATGAGATGAACACATCTGATCTTCAAAACTGGAATCATACTTAAAGTGACTATTATAAATTGTAAGAGGTCATTTTTAGAAAAGTAGTTTATATCGTCGACCAATTTTATGCAAGATCTTGTTCAAAGGGAAATCAAGATAAGACATACCGAAATTTGATGTTGGAACGAATAGCTCATCTTCATCAAAGCTTATCTCATCCATTTTGGTTTGTCGAACCTGCACTTCAACAACTTCTGTCCTCGTAAAGAAAAAGAATTTATAGATGAGATGAATTGGATGATTGTTTAATAGCAATTGATTTACTCCAGCTAATCACTTCTATGGTCGTAATTAATTAGTGAGTAAATAAATGTCTTATATTCCAATTTGCATTATTGGACATTGCAGTCAAGTTTGCATTGTCAATTTAATTAAATAAGTTCTACTTTATCAAGAACAAATAAATAATACGAATTGTCGGTATCAGTGGCAATTTATATTAGGTAGTACCTCTAGGTTAACGAACCTTGTATGATGCATCCCAATTGTGTTCAGAGTATTTTATTTTAGGCAAATGATAAATTGCTAATTAAGAATTAAATAAAAATAAACAGTAGCTAATTCTCCTTTACAGCTATCTTCTCATTTATCATAAATCCTCTTTAATTAATTACTGTTCCTCAATTCCCAAAATTTCTCAACAACTTCCCTCTCTTCCTTCGCAAATTCTTAGTTATAGCTCTTCCTTCCTATTCTCTATCTTCTTGGTTTATTCAACTGCCACTATTCCTGTGACGTTCAATTGTGGCCTCCTCGCCGTCTCAGATCTCCACTGTACTTTACTGATGATTGATGCATGGCAGATTGTTTAATGAGGAGAGAGATTGGGGGAGGGGGAGGAGGAGAAAGAGCCGGCGCCGTTTCTCGGTGGGTGTGATTGAGTGGCTGTGCCCGGTGGGTGGGCTATGGTGAGCAAAACCCTTTATTTTATTCCTAGAAACTAGTTGGCTTGATGCATGTACCAAATGTTAATGTTGTTTGAAACAAAAAAATAATTACAAATGTAATACTCACTTTATAAGTTCAGGTGAATTGTGTACTAATTAAGTATTTTGAAAAAAAAAAATATTCTTAAAATTTTAATCTTTAATTAGTGAAGTCACTATTCTAACTCGATTAATAAATAAAGGAAAATTTTATGGTGTACAAGTTGGAGGACTTTATTTATACCCCTAGTTTTAAGGATATGTACCGCGCATGCATATGGAACGAAGGGTCAACAGATGTTAGTTTTTGTAATGTTGGGGGTGTGATGACCAAATTACCCCCACACCACCTCCTCCCCTTCCCTTTCTTTGCTTCACACAACCCATTTCCCCTGCTCCCCTACGTCATGTAGTCTCGTCCCTTTCCCTCTCTTCTGCATCATGCAGCCACTCCCCTCCCATTCCCATGCCTCGATCATGTCATTTCCTTCATCCCCCTCCCCTACTTTAGGTTGAGGCCGATGAAAAAAAAAGAGTTTAATTGCAAACCATGGTGGGGGTAAGTGGCTTGCGTGGGGATGGATTATGGGCTTGTCTGAGAAGAGAGCATGGGAGGACAGAGCGACTGAGAGATAGGTAGGAGAAAGGGGTAGTTTAGTATCTTTATGTCTCACTTAATAAAAAATTTAAACCCTGTCCATGTTACGTATGCATTGTAAAGAAGTTTTAAACTTTAGGGGTACATCATAAAGTTCTCCAACTTACTGGTACGCGATAAAGAAACACATATATTACATGGGTACACCATAAAATTTATGATAAATAAATACTCCCTCCGTCCTTTAAAACTTGGACAGTTTGACTTTAGAGGTTAAAGTTTGTGAAAAATTATAATGATACATAAAGTAAAAATATATTTTTTAAATTCTTCTTAATTAGTATTTCAAAACATCATTTTGTTATAAATTTTCATTTTATATAATTGTAGTTATCATTGGTCAAAGTGTTGCATTAGAGACCGCACAAGTCAAACTGTCCAAATTTTTAAGAGGACAGATGGAGTAATAATTAAATCACAAGCGATTTGAATTTAATTATGACAATAATTATTTGGTCATAACTCCAATTGATGTTGATGGTGATGCACTCTCAAAGATCTTTCTCTGTCTTCAAGATTTGTCCCACAATATTTGCATAGTAACACTAATTGGAATCCTCTCTCTTGATTGAAGGTAATGAGCGGTATTTACAGAGGATTCAATCAAGTCATTAGGAAGTAGTAGCTTGTGGGAGACGTCAACCTCCAGGACACATGCTGGCTAGGCGCAAAGCTGCTCAACTGCTAAAGTAGCGTAGTGGACGATGAGTTGTCTGGTTGACCGCGGAAGATGCCTAGCTAACCGATGAGCTCCATGGTTAGCCTAGGAACATGCCCGGTTGACTGCCCAGAAGAGTGGTCGACCGCACTGCTCAGCTTGGCAGAGGACCGAGTCAGCGCCTTGCCTTTTAGACGTCGTCTTAAGCTCTATGTGTGAACTCATGTATGGTCTGTTTAGAGTTGGTAATGGGTCCCGTGGAGTGTTGGCCGGGTCGTGGGCCCGTTGTACTGTTCTAGGCTCGGTTTTGGATCAAAACCTTCCAACCCTCATAACTTTTTATTGGGGACTCGGATTTGAGCCCTATTTGGTGTGTTGGAAATCTTATGATGAGAGCAATCTTGCCTAATTGAGAGGTTGTGTATGTCCGGGATCTCTCATTGTTTGAGATTTGTCTTCTCTAGGTAAATTATCGCTTTCATCCTCGGGCGGGGCAAGTAATAATGAGACACTGTGGGGTGTTTACATATGCAAGTCTTGTAACGTTTATTTGATTTAGATTTCTATCAGGCATTCATTCTAACATGTGTTTGTTTTTGCTTCAAGGATGATATAAGAGTTTATT
>BSSO01002040.1:0-20766 GCA_030267885.1 Mesembryanthemum crystallinum | reverse complement strand
TGACTATATATATATATATATATATATGACTGGTACCATGGCTCCATTGGGCCCTAATTTAACTCCATACCTGTCATCATCGATTCAGGGACTACTTTTAGTATCATTGATTCTCGTGTGTTCGACAACATGAAGAAATGAAGAAGTTGATCATTCAGATAATGCAGGATCTATCAATTCTTGAGTGATCCCGAGACGTACAGAGAGTGGGAGCTATGCTATTGGGACGCAGATGGTGTGCCACAGGTTGATGAGTTCGAGTTCTTGAATAGGTTCAGATTCTGGCTGTGTTTCGCAAACCAGTGGATTAAGATGCCAAATGGGATTTATTGCTTAGCAATTCAACGCGGCTATTATGGTATCTCTATACTTGGGATGCACCAACAAATGAATGTGATTGTTGGCTATGATATTGAGAAGAATTTGCTTACACTGTCTTACCCACAGGATTGCCCTAAAGACTCATTAGTATTATAACAGTGAGTAATTACTACTTATTCCCTTGCTTGTTGCTGAAATTAATCAATGGAATGCTAAATATACTGAAGTTTAAGTTGTGTTCTTTTGAGTTGCTAGGATGATTAAAATTCTATGTATTTGATTATATGCTAACAAGCTTGAGTTTAATCTTCAATTTCTTATGAAGGGTATGAATGAATAATTGATATGATGCTCACATATCACTTTCAGATTTTATGATTTAGGTCCTTAGTTTGAGGGCTACAATTTTGAGAGTGCTAATGAGAGTCCTAGTCAAGTGTTACATTGTCAAATACTCCAATGATCATCAACAAACAATGTGTAATATGACAAAATTACAGAAATTAGTAGTGGGATTAGTTTACATGGTTGGTGCAAAATCTGAATTAGAAATCTTAAGATGGTAAAGACTTCAAGTCAAGACTTAAGTGCGGTCTAATAAGCTCTTTAATCATCATGAAAGCTAATTATATTGCTCACACCCAAGCTGAATCCTATCGGTTTCCTGATAATTGCAGTAAGAGTAAGATTGAGAATCGAAATCGGACACTATGAATGCGTATTTATTTCAAAATTTACCAATTTTGTTTTTAAATAATTCAATTAAGATCAGATTGTACTGTTCAATTCAATTCTACAACTTACTTTTTCTTTCACATGATACCATTCATTCAACTCAATTTAACTTAGTGCATTCAATTCAATTCAGTTCAATTCAAATCGTTTGGTCGTTGAAGTGAACACACCCTGAATGTGTGTTGATCATTTTTTTTCCTTTCTCCCTAGAAGATGACCTTAAGTTTCAGTTAGGTGTGTTGAGTAAAACTAATGGTTAAATGACATTTTAACCAATAGTATTCCATTATAAAGTTAATTTTAGGGTGTGTTCAGTGTTCATTTCAGTTGAAATGTATTCAATTGAAGTAGATTGAATGAACTAAATGAATTAGTGATATGTGTGAGATCGTAAAACTAATTTGTAGAACTGAATTAGACTAAATTGCACATAACTGAATGCAACTGAATTGAATTGAAAAAATGATATAAACACACCCTTAATTAATACTCCACTAATCTAAAAATGAACTGAATTGAAAAGATGAAATGAAAAAATTCCTGTGGTACCCCTGAACTTTGGCCTAATGCTAGTGACGTCCTCGCTAGCTTTCCTAATAATGCCAGTGGTACCCCTGAACTTTGACTTTAACATTTTTCGTACCTCTAAACTTAGACTTTAACGTTTTCCGTACCCTAATAGTTGACGGAGCTCATTTTTCATTAGATTTTTTTTTTTTTTTTAACTATTTGACTTAGTAATGTATGGAACACTGTAAAATGACTGATATACCCTTACTTGTCTTAATTACACAACTGTAAGGTATTTGACAAACATTCCTCTTATAAATCTAAAGAAATTTTTTGGAGGTCTGAAAATGGTGGGTGGGTCGATTTATATGGGAAAGGCCTGTCAAATACTTAGTCATTGTGTAATTAAGGCAAGTAAGGGTATATCAGTCATTTTACCGTGCCCCATAAATTAACTAAGTCAAATAGTAAAAAAAAAATCAAATGGAAAGGAGCTCTGTCAACCATTAAGGTACATAAAATGTTAAAGTCAAAGTTCAGGGGTACCACTAGAATTATTGAAAAAGCGTGAGCACACTGACTTTAGGTCAAAGTTAAGGGATACCACAGGAAATTTACGATTTCTTTATCTTTCTCTCCTCATTACGCGTAAATTGTGAAGTATTTGAGATAACGCATCAAACTTTGCCATTGTGATTGTGTTGCTTCAANGCAGTATTATTGAACGTTTGCCAATTTTATGTTTTAGAATTGCAGCAAGATTAGATAAATAGAAAATTGGTTTTAAATACTCCAAACTATTCATGAGTTACAGAAAATAATCCGAACTTCACTATTTGTGCATAATAATTTTGAACTATCATTTTGGTTACAACATATGCACCAGCCTTTATGACATAAGCCTTTTCGTATCAAAATTCTCATAATGAATGAGATTGTAACATTGATTCAGATGATTATCTCTTCATTGGGAGTTATACTTGAGGATTATCAAAGCAAATAACTAACCGGAAGATTAACACTGTCAAGGCTGGTGCATGCATTGCAATCAAAGTGAAATTTCAGATTATTACGTACCAATAGTTAAGTTGGGATTATTTTCTACAACATGGCGATAGTTTGAATTATTTAAAACCAATTTTCCTAGATAAATTGACATTTTGTTTAATGGGACATTCATAATAAGTCATCTGTTTCTACTGCAGAAACTTTGTTTGGATGCACATATATAGGGCATATAGCCATAGATAGGCAATGAATTTTAAGTAACTTTAAACATGTGAGGACACAAAATTTGGTAAATTAACATGTGAAGATATCATTCTCATAAGAGCATGGATGAGACTAAGGACATCCACAATGGTTAAGATTTTCAAGACTTTTAAGACTCGCCACGTCAGCATTTTACTAGTTAAGACGTAACTTAAAATTTACACCACAATGGTTAAGACTTACTTTGCCACATCAACAATCCACTATTTTTGTTTTATTCAATATTATTTTTTAATTAAATAATCATCTTATAAAAATGAAATTTCAGCATTTTTAATTTTTAAATAATTCAATAATTGGGAGTTTTAAGGGGAGTCTTGAAATCTTAAGACTCCATTTAAGATCTTTAAAAAAAACCAACCACAATGGTTTAAGACTCTTAAGACTCTCAAATTTCACAAAATTTAAGATCTTTAAGACTATCATTGTGGATGCCCTTAATAGAAGGTAGTATCTGGTAAAATGGGAGGGCTAATGATATTTTTACCCCTTTCTATATTATTACATTCATAGAATTTATTTATTTATTGTAATTTTTTCCTATAATAAAGCCATCCAGGTGAACAATTTTATAAATCATGAATGGAAATGCTAATTACATCAATCAAACTAGCGAAAGTTAGTAAACTAATATTTATTTATTTATTTATTTATTTTTGCGTTCAAACCAAAAAAAAAAAAAAAGAAGAAAAAAACAGAGTTATTTTTTTTTTTTTTTCAAGTGATGTATTCAAGCCTCTCGATATCCTTGAAGTCATTGAGAAAATAATAACACTCCCTATTATTGAACTGGATGGACATCCATATATATACGTACTTAGAGGAGTTCGAACTAGTTAAGTCCATGACCTTTGAGTCTCTTAAGTTATTATACAACTCATCCGTTGCATTTTCCTTTAATTTGTATGTTTCATAAGGAATATTGTCAAAAAAATAAATAAATAAATTAAAACTGTATAGTAAAATTATTGAAATATGAGTAAATTTATAATCTTGCTTCCTCAATTTCAAGCTCTATAATATGTGATGTCACATATGGATGATTTGAGCGTGATGATCAAAACTGATGGAAGTACTTTGTAAATAGCAGATATATATCCAATCATTTTAATTTGAACACTCTATACCAGACATTACATGATAAAACTTCAAATGCATGAACATAGATAGAGGATATGTTTAGGCATGGATAGATTGAACCCCATAACCAATTTTTGGATATTTAGGTGGCTATTGTTTGACCACTATAAATTTATTAGAAGAATGATTGAGTGACCTTGAGGGTCGCTAACCCTTTTCCTATAACTCTCTCTTTTTGTACACCTTTCCATAAAAATAAGAGGTAAATTTTAGAGAGAGATAGAAACAGGGTGGGTGACCCTTGTTTCCAATTTATTAAGGCTGATTGCATTGAAAAGCTCACGATCAAATTTGTCTAAATATGTGAAATGAGTGGTTTGGCTTGACATGCACATGAATGGATCTAAGGAGTACAACGTCAACACTCTCTCTGTTCCCCCTACATACTATACATAAAACATAGGAAAATTCTCATTTTAAATATCTGACGTTAGGTCTAATTGCATGTTGGGTACCTGCCCTTTCAATAATCTTATTTTGGGTACCTGCAAAATTAAAAGTTGTCTCATTTTTGGGTCATTTGACTGACGGGATTAAAATTTCCGTTAAATGCTGACGTGTTACTAAGCAAAAAATTCTTTAAAAAAATCCCAAAAAACTATAAATCCCAACAATTGCAGATAACATTTAATATTTTTTGGGAATTTTTTTTGTAACTTTCGGAGTTTTTCAAGTTTTTTTTTTGGCTAGATGACACATCAGCATTTAACGAAAATTCTAACCCCGTCAGTCAAATGACCCAAAATGAGACGATTTTTTGTTTTTCAGGTACCCAAATTGAGATTATCGACAAGGCGGGTACCCAAAATACAATTAGGCCTAACGTCGGGTACCCAAAATGAAATTTTTCTTAAGACATAATATTACATATCCTCCACTATATAAACCTATTACTGATCAGTGAGCTAATTAAGCTTCATCTAAGTCTCAGCAATGGCGAAAGAGGGAGAGATTCATGTATATCCACTACACATGATCATCTTGTTTTATCATCTAACTTTTCTTGTTCATCTAACCCAACCATTCTTGTTCAATAAAAACACTGATCTTTCTTATTGCTTAACCCAAAACGAAGTTACCAACTTCACTACACCATCATCAGCAGCAGAATATCACCACTTCCTGACATTTTCTCTCCAAAACCTGCGATTCGCAGGTGATAGAGTCCCTAGACCAACGGCTATCATACTGCCAGAGAGCAAGCAGCAGCTGATTCACAGTGTGACCTGCTGCAGGAGATCATCCCTCGAGATAAGGATCCGCTGTGGTGGCCACAGCTATGAAGGTATGTCCTCAACCCCACGTGGCGACAGCCCGTTTGTGATCATCGACATGATGAATCTCAACCGTGTGATCGTCGATGTGGGGGACGAGACTGCGTGGGTGGAGGGTGGTGCCACGTTGGGGGAGTTATACACTGCGATTGCGGAGCATAGTAGCTACCTTGGGTTCCCAGCTGGGGTGAGCCCAACTGTTGGTGTAAGTGGCCTTATTTCTGGTGGTGGGTATGGGGTTATGGGCCGCAAGTATGGGCTTGCGGCCGATAATGTGGTGGATGCTGAGGTCATAGATGCTTTGGGCCGTGTTATGGGCCGGTCCGAGATGGGGGATGAAGTGTTTTGGGCCTTACGAGGAGGCGGTGGCGGGAATTTCGGAGTTGTTTATGCTTGGAAACTCCAGTTGGTGAGAGTCCCTCCGAGAGTCACTTGCTTTACTATTTTCAAGCATGGCCCAAAGCCTCAATTGGCTCAGCTAGTGCATAAGTGGCAATTTGTAGCTCCATATTTAGATGATGGCTTTCATATCTTTGCTCATCTACTCACTAGAGAAAACAGCCATCAAGTGTATGTCAAGTTCATGGGGTTTTATCTAGGTTCCAAAGTTGAGGCTATCTCTATAATAGATGAACACTTTTCAGAACTGGAGATTCAAGAAGAAGAATGAATATCTCGAGATGAGCTGGATTGAATCTATCTTATATTTCTCTGGCTTACCTAATGAGAGCACGGTTCATGATTTAAAATCAAGGGCTTTCTCGGATAGGTTCGCCTTCAAACTCAAATCAGACTATGTGAGGAGCCCCATTTCAGTAGAGGGCTTAGAAGGTACAGTTGTCATGTTGGCCGGATTTAAGCCTAACGGGCGTGTAACCTTAGACCCATATGGTGGAATCATGGACCGGATAAACAGTGACATGATTGCCTTCCCCCATCGAGAAGGTAATATATATAACATTTGGTACGTAGCATATTCGGGAGAGAAAAATGAGGATATATACTCGTGCTGGGTTAGAAATTTATACGATTACATGACACCATTTGTGTCGTCTAATCCAAGGGCAACTTATGTTAACTATGTAGACTTCGATCTAGGGACAATGAATATGGATTCAACTAACAATGATGTTTCTTATGATAATGCTGTGGAAAAGGCAAGGGCTTGGGGTGAGAAATATTTCGTAAGCAACTATGATAGATTGGTAAGGGCCAAAACCGCGATCGACCCACAAAATGTATTCAATCATCAGCAAGGAATTCCTCCCTCCTATGTGCACATTCATCATGAGTTATGAACTGGATTTATAACGTTTACAAATAAACTAGAGCAATGTGAAGTTGATGTAGCTTATTTAGTTTCAAGAAGTGATTTCACACTGTTTAATCAAAAGATTAGGCTGTAAGTATCTGAACAAGTAGACAAATTTTCATATATGCAAGATTAGAGCCAAAGAATACACATGTAAGAATCATGATTGCCTGGTTTTATTGTTGAATAAGTCGTCACTCATAAGTACAACACTTTTATGTGCTTTTATTGATATAAATATATGATTATACTTTGAAGGTATATACGTTGGAATTCACATAAACACGGATCAAACTTGGTGCTCAGGATGGTTTTGGTGTTGGCTAGAACCACCACTGCCACTACCACTTGTGTGCAGACCTTTACCAACCTTGTCAATCTCAATTTTCCTAATCTTTTCATGCACATGAACATCGTCCTCCATTGATACCGTCACCATCTCCGGGCCGTGTCGGCCAGGCACCACCATCTCCTGCACCCTCAAATGCTCATCTACATCGATATCATCTGTCTCCTGAACTGTCTTCTTCTCCTTCTTCTTTCGCCGCTTTAGGAGGTAGCAAATACCGAAAAGAGAAGCTCCGACTAGAAAGAGACAGCCGAAAAATGACACAACAACGATGAATATGACTGTCGGATGGTGGTGTTCTGGGGAGGGTGGGAAGCCGACATCATTGCTTGAGGAACCATCAGCCATATTTGATGTTTTTTTAGAGGATGTTTGGGATTTGATCAGATGGGGTGAGTTTTGGTGGATGGAATAGAGTTAAGGTTGTTGTGGGTACTTATAGGACCAAGATATTGCAACCTTGATGTAACTCTTTGTTTATAACAATGCTTCCAAGTTTTTTATAACTTGAAGCTCATGCTAAGATTTGAGAAAAGAATTGTAAATGATTGATTGCATTCAAAAACACTACAGAAAAGGCTCCCTCTTCTCTTGGAGTCCACCTGTAACTATCTGTCTAATATATAGGATGAAATGTCTATTTCAGATGGGTATAATCTTTTTAAGTTTTGGATCTTTTGTCTCTTCCCTATTATTATTGGTGCTTGCTTTCCTTAGTTCCATTTATGTGTACTGTATAAGAGGAAACAAAACACAGCAGGTGCAACAAGGTCCATCATCCACAATCATAACTTTCTTTCCTTGTCAAAAGGGCTAGTTCCAGAACAAGAATCAGGAATAATTCAGCTAAAAATCTGATGAAAATAGACATGAAAATCATGGGTGTATAAGCAAACTAATATGCACACAAATTCAGAGAAAAGTACACCAGCTAAAAGAGGGAGACATTTGTTAACCGCAACGTCGAAGATACGAATACATACAGCCGAGTCAGTAGAAATTGTGCAAGATTTTGCAGAATATCCATGTCTTACTGACTTTTCTGGTTCATTTTCAGCTCAGTAGCCTAAATGACAAGTGATCATCAGGTAGCTCAGCCTGATAGCTTTTAGAAGTTTCCAAAATTTCGAAATCATTTTCTTGATAAATCTCCCGTTCCTGCCTCTTAGTCTCATGGCTTACAATACATATCTGCAGTAAAAACATATTTCCACTGTCAACTTGTTTGCTTATATATGCGACAGAGATCATCTAGTTCAGAAACTAAATATTGTAGGTGGGTCAAATTCAACATGAAAACTTAACGGAAACTATTCATTGGGCTAATAAAAATAGCATGACCATATTAAATATGAGTTGTTTTATTTGACTGTTGTAATCGTGATTAACAGTGTTTGAATGCATAGATCATCAATTGGCTCCTCTCTTGAAGGACAAGTAAGCATAGTATGAGGTAATAACGAGCAACAATATGCAAGCTAGATTTCCTGTGTGCCACTTGCACTTTATAAACACCATCATCATACGTTACAGCCACAAGTGATGTAGGGATAAGAAGTACTATATGTTGGATAATTTCCAACTAAGCATGAGGCTAAGTATTCTCGTGAGTTGTGGCATTGCTTTGATGAAACAGAGTTAAGCCTACCAGATTGGAGGAGCAACAAGGGTTTGGAAAGGAAAAATAGGCAGCTAGTGTTTCTTCCACACGACCAAATTTAACACTAGTTGCACTGCGCTGGGAAGATAAATGGCCACGATTTCTTCAACACGGCCACGTTTTTCTGAGTGAGGAAACACAGCCATATCTTTTGCTGACGTCTTTCTTGCCATTTTGGAAAGAAGCATGGCCGGCCAGTGTCTTGAATCAGTGCATTGTTATTCCTGTTCAAGACCCGATTCATGGATTTACTTTCTAATTGTTTTTCTTTGTTGAGGGTTGGGTAATAACAGTGTTAGACAGCTTTTTGTTCTTGTTCAATTGCCCTTGTCAGATACCAAGACCTCTGTAAATAGGGGTATGGGGAAGCCATAGAAGGTCATCCCAAGGCCATGCTTTGGCCTATATTCTATCCTCTTCTTATTCTTCTTAGTGTTCAGGTGTGCATACTGCTAGTAAGGAATACCATTGTATCCCAAAGAACTATTCGGATTTATCCCAGTTTGCACCTCAGGGGTCAAATAAATTCTTTGTACATTGCTTCTTGCATCATTGCACGGTTCGGTTTATAGTCACTGTTATCCCCATACAGTAAATATCCTTAACAATATCATAGGAACTTAACTTTCCCATATGCAGGTCAAATGGATGCACAATGCCTTGCCTTTTCCATAACTATTATAAGGATCCTAGCTGCGAGATTATTTTGCAATTCTAACCAAAAACGGACACCCATTCTAAAGTGGACTTCATATGCTTGCATTTTCCTTGTACTGTACGTTACTAGTCTCAAAGAAAGGGGATAAAAAGAAACACAAGTCACCTTCAATTTGCAGTTTGCTGTGAGGAGATGCCATCCTTGTGCAGAAGGTAAGAGAAAACAATTTCATTCCACATATCAGGTAACCCTGGAAGACACCAATGACTGCAATCTGCCACTGATGGGTTGTCACTCCAGGTACCCACATGCGCATCTTTGCGGTATGCTCCCATGGGGGTAACATGCAGAGCTGTAGTGGGAACTGACATGCTCTTCACCACCTTCATTATCATATCTGAGATAGGGCTTTTTTCCCTGCCTTGGGTAGTCAACATTGGTCTTTGACTCACTTTGCACATGTTACGGTTTCGACCACTGTACAGTTCACCAATATTAATACTCGAGCTTCAACAAGGGTAACTCAAGATGCAATCATATATAAACAGGCAGCATTTTAACAAAATCCTGTTGATGCATAAAAGCTCAAACAAAGATGAAGGAAAAACTTTACAGCAATAATAACAACACACAGCATCAGTCCATGGACTACACTACAATGGCTCAAAATAACAAGCTTGTTTGTAATGGACATTTAAAAATCAATAGAGTCCCATGAACCAATTATACCACTTTACTCTGACAACTGTATTTGCATGTTTTGCAATTAACACCGAATCCTGATAAACACTATGTTCAACATATCATCAAAGTAATAACTCCATAACTATTTCCGGGAAAATTCTTTTTTCATTTCAGTTAACATTGCTCTGCAAACTATAACTCACACATCATCCAAGACAAAGGTACATTGATTACAACCTAGATCTCAACATGGTATCCACAAAGTTATGCACTGGCGCATCCCTGGATAGCCACTGCTATTCTCACTGGTACACATTTCCAGAGTAGAATCAGAGTCGTCCTTTTAGGGTAGATGACTGGCTCCATTATCATTTTCACAAGAAAAATGGAGACAAGTAGTTGGCTTTTACATGCTTATTACTAGTAAACTGTAAACATGAGCTACTACAACAGAAATAGTACTCAAACCAGATAAAGAAAGAAAGAAAAAAGGAAATAAAAACAAGGGAAGACCAAGACTGCTTCATGGGGAATGATCGTGTAAAAAATATGGTTAAGAGATCAGTTGAAACTTCAGAGAAGTTCCCCATTTTTTACATTACAATTAGACCAAAAGATCAATTCAGACAAGCCCAATACTAAGTTTTATTCTGCTGAAAAACACTCACCTCCAGTGTGTAGATTCAAAAGTTCGAAAGAACACGTGGGTCCTATTCGGGTTCACCCTAGATTCAACCCAGGATGCCCAGGTTTGAAGCGCCTTTCTCAATGCAGTAGTAACTGGCATTCCAAGTTTAAGTGATCCACCTACCTGAAAATAGGTACCCCTGTCTGGAAAAGTAAGTTAGAAGGAGATACACAAAAGAGTAAAAGACAGAATGACAAATGGTAAAAGAAAATAACAGAAAGAAAACAAGATAATTTGTGACACATGCAAATGATTACAAAACAGCTCTCGTTGACTGTTATAGGCTTGTGTGTACTTTACCATTTGTTTTATTGCTTTATTTATCACCCAACGATCATTTGCCTGAAATTTGGCAAAAAAATGTGACTCAATTCAACACCCCCTTCCCCCCCAACCCCGGCCTGTTGAGTCCTTCAGTTGCATAACATAGTGATTATTATAATACTCCAGCCACCACCCCCTTCAAGCCAAAATTAAAGCAAAAAGATAAAGAGGAAAAAACATAGAAGAGATGAAATCGTAGGAAAGGGAAGCCATTGTCTTTCTAGAAAATGAATAATGTCCATGTAATACATGCAAGTGCCAAATGGATATTTAACAGAATAGAGCCTACCCCAGTATGTGTGGCCAATTGTGATATGATTCTTACATCTTTATCACCCCTACTCCACCCATATCAAACTGACACCATAAAGGAGAAATATAACACCCTTAAATTATTCATAATTTCATATGACAAAATTTCATGCTCTTAATTTATCTTCATACATACTTTGCAAGCTACTGATGATGTAAAGCATTATATTGGTCCCTAGAACTCTAGCCTAATAGGAGTTTGCCACTTCAAACACATATAGCTTACTGTTTAAGTTTATTTTCAAGTTCAGTCATTCATTACCTGGTCTTATACTGGGTTCTTTGTGACAAGAAAAAGAAGTTTGACATGATCAATCCCCTCCCCCACCCCCAAAACAACAAGAAAAGACAATAGAAGAACAAATGAAGGGAGTTAGTATGCCAGGCCACGTTACAGAGTGACCAGAAGACAAAATAGCATACTTGATTTATCTGGATCCATACTCTAACGAAGCTGCAATGAAGGAGGATTGTTTTAATTGACTAGTTATATTACTCTATTGGTTTATTGCAACTTCCACAAAATATTTCAAAAAATATTGATATGGTAGGCATTACAGTAGGGAAATTCTTGTTCCTATGTCTATGAGGGCAAGTAAAGGCAATAAAAGAGTTCATAAAATATATCCTTAATCTATGAAAAAGCAGTAATTAAGTCATTATTGTGCATATCAATTTCTTCTCACCCTAAGAAGCAATACAAAATTGACTTGGGAACACAGACACCATCTTCCTTAATAAAGTGAATATTTTTCTCTATAGGTTCTCTATGACCAAAGGCTAAATGAGCTTTTGGTAGTAATTTCTTGTGCCTTTCCCTTATAATATATATCAGAAATGCAATAGTGTTGTCATTTCTTTTGATAATTCCTTGTGAAACAAGTCAATTACTGAATGCCATCTCAAAAAAAAAAAAAAGGCAGAGGAAACAAACTTAGCCCATAGGAATTTGACTCATTAAAGATTGTTATTTTAGGTATTGAAAAAGGTTTTATCATCAACCTGTTATATAGATGCTCTGATATGAGATGCATGAAAGTATGATAGTTCAAGACAATATCAATAGGACCATATAGCCCACAATTTCACTAAACAAAAGATTAAGCAAAGAGATGTGAGATTCCTCCTTCCTAGTCAGTAAGTCTTAGTTGATCTCTAAATTTCATGGCATAATCACCCAAGTAATAAGAGCATGATAACAGAATTGTCAGTGACTTACGTCTCGAAGAGCTTGGTCTTTGTCCACCAGTGCCCAGTATTGAATACGAGGACATCTGCATCAATCCACTCTTCATTAGCATTATCAATCTTGTCAAGTCTAAGTGTATACTTGACTCTCTTGGGCGAACGTTTTGGTGCAGGGGTAGACATGACGAGGTAAACTGACCGGTAGAACTCAACGGTGAAATTATAGGAATCAAATCTTACATTCAAAAACCTTATCTCCTTTGTAATTTGGTTCCCATTTACTTCATAGACAAAACGTTTATCTTCCACTCCTGACATAAGCATACAAATAAAAGACTCCCATTGTGTTCTGGTCAATGAATCGCCAACGAAAACAACCCGCTTTCCCCGAAGGTATCTCAACAAGGCTTGCACATCGAACTGCGGAAGATCACAGTTTTTGGGCTTCCACCTCCATTTCATATACTCTTGACTCTTCCTCCCATTAGCCAAGCAATTAAACCCTCTTTCAGCAAATGGGCAATCAGATGCATTGTATAACGGATAACTCTCGTCTCGAACCCATTTCCCATCAAACACATTGCATCTATCAACTGAATCATTGGGACCAGGAATACTAAAACCCTGATCTATTGGTTGCAAATCTGGGAAAAACAGCCAATATGCACCAACTAAAAAGAAAGTAAACAAAGACCCAACTAGCACAAGTCCATTTACAGATCCAAAGAATGAGTTCTTCCCATAATTACCCACTACTCTAACATCTCCAAAACTAGAAACCCTTGTGTAGAACTTCCTCAAATACCCAGATGAGCTCAAATTAAGACCATTAACCCAATCTTTAAGGAATACCCAGTACAACAAAGCAACTAGATACAACAATGTGAGTGAACCCAGAAATATAATTTCAAACTCCATTGAAACAAATATTCACTGACAAGTATACATACTAGATCAGAACTGTTTCTACTAAAAAGGATATGGGAAAAGAATTAAAGAATCAATGAAGCAAATGAAATTTCACTGAAACCAAGGATTATACATACAACAATTCCTTGAGATGTGATTCAGAAGCTGGTGGAGTGGCAGTTGGAGCAACAAGAGAGTTGGTCGAGGAGAGAGAAGATGATGGAGCAAGCAGAAGAGGGTATTTTTGTCATTGTAGAAAGACAGCAATGTTTGCTACTTTGATGTTTGTTGTATCTTCCGGGATTTTGACATCTAAGCTAAGTTTTGGGAACTAGTGTTTAGGTTCACAAAAAGCAATTTCGTAAGCATAAAACAATTTCCTTGTCTTTGTTTTCTTTCAAATTCTATTTATTGATCTATGGTTACAATATAATTTCTGCAAATTTTTGCATAAGCTTGTATCAAATGAATGATACAACACCAATCGAAACATACAAAATAGATTTAAACAAAGATAATAGAGTAGTTACAGTAAGTCATGCTTCGAATTGTGATAATATATAAGAGAATCTCCATTAAATGATTGTTTGGAGAGGTCATGAAAAGAGAAATTTGGAATTATTTCTCCAATAATGATGTTCAAAAGTAGTCAAGAATGACCCTTCGTGAAAAATATACTTACAGGTGACATTTTCCTTGAAAGACGTCAAAGTATGATTCCATCTAATATGAGTTTGTCATGTGTACTTTATTTTTCTAATAACAGAAATTATTAAATAAAGAGTCAAGAAAACAAATCTTTATAACTGAATGACTGATTTGTTATACTTCGCACACATCTAAAAAAAAAAAAAAATTTTTAAATGAACGGTTTTTCTATCCTATGCCCGCTAACAGCAAGAGATAAGATACTTCCTTATTTTTAGGAAATAAAATAAGATTGTTAACTAGCTAATATGAGGGAATTAGATGGAAAATCATACGTAAATGTTATAGTTACAAATTCCACATATGCTCATGAAATCCCTTAAAAACTTTTTTAAAATAAAAAAAGAAAGCAAAAAAAAAAGGTTTTGACAATATACAAATTAAATAGCTATGGCGGTTGGTAGATGTGGATGCATCATTCTCATATTTCTCATCATTGGGAGCCTCTTGGCCTTTGTAAAATGTAACTACATTGATGCATTCAATTAGTTTTCGTGTTTTCCTTATCATATGCTCTTTATACTATGTTCAATTTCAATTGTTCACTACTAATTTGTGTTCATTATTGTTGATCCAAATTAATTTTGCTGATTCCACTGAGTAGATTTTGTCAAATATTTACTTATCTTTATTGTTCTATTGATTCTACTTATTTGACACAGCGTGTATATGTGAATTAAATCACATAATATATATATAGAGTACAGATCTAGGCCATTGATTTTGAGATCCAACGCCGAATATCAGAAATGAAAAAAGCACACGAGGCGAATGTGCCTCTTTTCAGATCCGGACCATCGAATCTGAGAATCAATGGCTGAGATCATTAGTTCGCACAACTTGCATATAAGTTGAGTTTGCACCTGAACCTGAATATATATATATAATATGTAAATTGAATTGTTAAAATAATTCATGTAGGTGATGAGGGGTATGATGGAGATAGCATTGAAGGATCAAAGATGGTATTAGGCAATGGCACCGAAATTAGCAGAAAGCTAAGAATGGTAAACGTATGCAAGCAGGAGTACCAATAGTGGTGCTGCTATAAAATACTTGACATCTCTTGCTACCCAACTAAAGAAACTTGTCAAATGTGATTTAGTATGTGTCATGTATGATGATGTGTAAAATGATATGGCATTTTGCAATCAGCTAGGTTAGGAGCTAAGCCTTGATATACGAATTTTAAAGCAAGTAGAAGACCTTTGTGTAAGAAACTGCGTTCAAATGAACAAGTTGGGGTGTAAACAACAACAGCGCAGTTGTGCCATTTCTTAGTGTAAATTTGGCACGGTCATGCCACTCTATAACACTAACTTCTCACAATTCTATCTGCCGAACCCAACCATGGAACTTGCAAGCCTTTTCTTCTTGCACAGTCGTGCCGCCCCAACGACACACTTTCCTATCCTCTTGACCTTGCCTCTTACATATTACTTAGCTACTTGATTTGTTTTTGAGATCAACCTTGAATTGGAGACATATCCTAACACAATTAATGATTGAAATACTTGTACATATGAAGATATAATTAACCATGTAACATTTTACAAAGATGATTACACCATCTTTAGTGATGAGAGTCATGAATGATAGACTTCGCACTTGTTATCCATTATCTTGATCTTGTTCCTTTTTTTTCTTTGAATAAAAGATGAATTTCTATTCGATTTTAAAACCGCATTGCATCTAAATAGGTATGAAGCTCTGTCAAATGACAATTTGGACAATAACTGAATTGAAACATTCTTTCAAACCTTGAAAACAACTAAAAGATGGGAATTACATATATCACCTGTAAATACTTTGTTCAAGTATGTAGATCTTCTAACGTAAATAGAAAGCACTTGAAAAATACCTTTATTTTAGGCTTGTTCAAATTACAAGGTTTACAGCATAGACTAGCTCGACAGAACTCAGAGAGTACACAAAGGTAACAACATCAACATGGCTTGATTGACTAATAATTTCTTCCAGCAAGGCCAATAAATTTTTGCAGCCCCCTGTATGAGGTTACAGAATCTCACTAATCATCTATGGATGGGCGTGTTGCATTGGGCAATCTTCTTCCGCGAACAAATGAGCTGAAAAGGTGTAAAAGCTCTTGAGGGCTGTGAATAGGGTACCATATGTGCAGCACCCCTTACAGTGGCAAAAGTTAACAAATTTCCATACTCAGTTGACCAGCCTGCAACCTGTTGCAGTATGTTTTACACAGAAATTTACTCGCACATTTCAAGAATTAGTAAGTATTCTCTCTTTTAATCCAATTACTCTGTCTTTATGAGATTACTACACTAGAATCTTTCTCCAAGAGGTTCATTGTGATTGTTGATTGCTTAACATGCCATGTTTTCTTTAGTTTACACAGGATCATAGCAAGACAGATGAAGGAGAAGATAAAATCAAGCTATGGTGTTGCTTGGACTTGACTACAAGTATCCTATATGGGTATGTGTCTTGAGATGAGAGTCAGCCTTCTTCCAGATATATTGCATGTTTTGGCCATAAAATGCATTGTCTATATGATTGTCCATTTAATGGCCGAATATTCTTACCTGACAAAGCTGCAACAACAAAACGTCTCATTTTCATGGCACAATACAGTAAATAGGGGGGCAGGGGGGTTACCTGGCCTTTATGGAACCAAACTCCATATGGGACAGTGACCTTCAATTCTAGATCATGGGCAAGTTCACGCATCATTGTACGGGATCCCAACAGTGGCACCACAGAATCTTGATCATCACTGATAAATGTAAGTTGATTATACATGTCATTCACTTGACTAGTAAATTCTTAAAATCATTAATACCATGTTAATGATTTATTTTACCTGAAAGTCCAAACTGGAACACCATGCTGGATAATCCTTTTAAGCAAGGGAATCATATTCATACTGACATCAGTATTTGTATAGTTTAACACACTGTCAGAAAAAAAAATTCAACTTTCAGTCATTTGGGAACATAATTGTCTTTTAAGGGGCGAAATCACCAGCATATGAATCAACATACTCGCTACACATGGACCAGCTATATGGAAAACTTGTTCGATTTGCATGAAGTGCCTTCTGGACCTCTGGAAGATTGAAATAGAAATAAGTTTCATAATTGATACAAACATCGACTCCCAAGCTTAATTTAGTGGCCTGCAGATGAAAGATTCAGGAGATGTTATTTGTTGAAGAAACATAACAATTTGTTTGATTTTAGTATGAGCTATGGTATCCTTGTCTAGTAAAGATCATTTTCTCTGTTTTACTTATTCAATGATCCTATCCTCTTTTCTTTTCGAATTCTTTTTTCTTGTTTTTGGTTGGTTCAGTGAGGATGGGGGGGAGCAAGACAGGTTGGTAGAGGACATAGCGCATACCAATTTTCTCAAACGAAGTTCTTGCTCCACTATAGATGGGTAACAAACATCAGCAATCACATAGGAATTGTCTATATAATCGGTAACAATGCTCTTAGCTTCTGTTATTGCACTGTCACAGGACTCAGTTACAACATGATGAGGACTGGCAAAACTGTAATTTCCAAAGTCACATTCATTGACTATGGTAAGACCAATTTCATCAGAGATCATTCCATGTGACCACAAGAACTCATATCTTGCCTGGGCATCTCTGGCAAGACTGAGCAGTGGATTTCCAATCTGATGCAGAATAAACACAAGGTTTATCATAACTGTAGATGAAAAAGATCCCAGTTTTGTTGTTTTCCTTTACCAAGGAACAGGAGGCATAAATTTTGAAAATTAGTCAATTAGACATAGCAATGGCTCAAGCTGACTTATAGCAACTCCTTTTATGTTGAACTTGAAACCAGCTGGATGTGCATTATGATTCAGTAAAGCAACAGCTAATTGTGGTATATAGTGCCCTGTAAATTGACATCCATAATCATAGGAAAACATACATAAATTATTTGATACGTGATGGAGAATGAAAAAAGGTTTGGATTTCCTTTCCATTAGCTCTTAAGTGGGAACATCACGACGAAGGATTTGCTGGTGAATGGTAACTTGAGAAGAGACAAGAACATCATTCTGGTGGCCAATCACTACTTTCGCAGTCTACACGGAAGGATGTTGCTAGAGTTTTTTCATAGTGTCAAACTTGTCAGCTTAATAAAGCTTGAAAACAGAACACCAGACAATACACTTCCTTGCCTGTCCCACTTGAAAAGACCTTAGCATGGAGGATCCTTGTATTGCTAGAGGTTCGATTATGGTCGTTGTACATAGGTTTCCCAAGATGGTCCACTTTATTCCTTGTAGTAAGAGGGCCGATGCTTCCTCTCATCACTAGAATCTACTTCAAAGGAAATTGCTAGATTGCTTGGTTTGCCTTTGTGATGATAGAAATGTAAAATTGGCCAGTTAATTTTGGAAGAAAATTTAGAAGTTGTTTCGCAGTCAATTCAAATTATCTGTTACAGTTTTCTCTCAGATTGGACAGAGGGAGGTTGTCAACCATAGTCTAGGTAACCTTCTTATGTGTGTTGCCAGGGAAGGCCTAGTACTTGGATTTGATAAATCCACTGAATTTGCATATAGTAGTTCCACTAATAAATCCAAGGAAAGAGTTTTAAATTATGCTTGGTATTGCCCATCATCTTCTAATTGATTTAGAGTCATTGCCTATTGATGCTAGCCCATCTGAAGTTTTTGGGAACATATTCATAAATTGCATGGTGATGTTGGATGAGAAAATGCATAAGTACAGACTATAAACAAGCTGGTAATATGCATTATAGGGAATTACTCCATCCGTTCTCAAATGAAAGCGTAACCTTCATTTGAGAACGGAGGGAGTAGAATTTAGGCTGACGAAAAATATTTTCTGAGAAAATAGTTTTCCAATTTTCCGACGTTTGGTTTGTTATTGGACGGAAAACCATTTTCAGATGGAAAACACTTTTCCACCCAATGAAGGAAAATGTTTTCCTTTTGAAAACAAGGAAAGTGCACTTGAAAACAAGGAAATTCTTCTATTTTTTTTTTTAATTTTTTTTTTTGACAAATTCTAAAATTTGATTTTCCTCTTAAAAACTATTTTCAGTTGAAGTTGTTTTCCACCCTACCAAACACAGCCTTAATGAGGTGATAATGTGCGGTCTGCCTTGGCAATATGGAAAGATTTCCAAAAACAGTCTTCAGTTTAACGAAAAGCCGACTTTCATTAAGTAGAAGAAGCTACTCCTACTACATTGGGTGTCACCAAGTTGTTTGATCCATAATGGCCAGTCCCCAATTGGCGATGGAAGATACCATTTACCGTACCAGCAATTGATTACTACTCCATGTTTGAAGTAAAGATATGGAAAGAGGAGAGAGCCCATTATTATAATTGAACCAACCAGAATACGAAGAAACAGCCCAAGCCCATTTAATGTTATGAGACCGACTTCTTTCTCCTCCTATAAAATTCTCTCTCCCTGCGTCTTTTTACCTTTATTAGAAAGTATATGTTCACAAATCACAACCAAGTACTGAGAGACTCGTGTTCGGATTCAAAAGAACAAGTGACGCAAAGGTTAGATTTTCTGTCTCTATCTTTACTGCTGCTGCTTTTTTTTCTTTTTCTTTTTTTTTTTCTTTTTTTTTTTGTGCGTGTGCTTTGCAATAATTATTTTCATTGAATATAATTTTTAGTTAAAGATTTTTCTCATCAATTAAGAAGAAAAGAATCTCAGATCTGATCTGTTGTGATGGGTGATTTAGGCGGAGAAGAAACGAAAAGGAAGAAAAAATAAATAAAAAAGCCAGAAAAACTCATATACATGCGTAATTGTAGTTTAATTGATTACTATTTTGCTCAATTTTGATAGTTTATAGTTGATTCAAGTCGAATTCAGAGGAGAGGAAAAAAAAAAAAAAAACTTCAAGTTTGAAGCCAACCAAACTCCAGGGTAGTTGTGAAGCCTTTGATGGCTGAAGTAGGATAGCAACTCCACCCGCATCCAATGGATATCCGCTCCACCCGACCCGAATTAAATGGATATGGATATAAGTGGATCGGGTATGAATGATGATCAATCATCCATTTGTCCACCGACGGATATCCATATCCATTTATTCACTTGAATTCCAATATATTTTTATAAATCTAATATCCACATCTTACTTTTGTTAAACCTTTGATCATAAATTACAATAATATCTTTATTAGGTGGTAGTATTAGTATGAAAAACATCAATTTAGGCGTTGTACCCTATTTATTATTAAAAGAAAAAGTAAGAAATTCTTTGTTATATTTAATTTTTGATACATGATAACTAAATTTTATGGTTATTTTACCTTATGATCCACATATTTTCTCAAAAAAAAAAAGGGAAAAAAGTTATATATATGTATGTTATTGAGAGATTAGAGAATATTTGTCAAATATCCAATGGATACCCAATTACCCGCTTCACCCAATGAATATGGATATGGATGGATGATTTGAACTTAAATAAATGGATATGGACGTGGATATGGCTCCACCCGATCCATATCCGACCCATTGACATCCCTAGACTAAAGTCTGAAGATACTTATTAAATCAGACCTGGGTAAATAGCTGACCCGACACAGTTTGAGCCGGGTCATGACCCGCTCAAGATGTAACAGCACGGGCTGGCCTGTTTATGCTTTTACTCTGGTCGGTTACCAAGCTCATTGAACCCAGAAATAAAGAGGGAAAAAAAAAAAAGGGGGGGGGGGGGAAGGT
>BSSO01002039.1:0-20772 GCA_030267885.1 Mesembryanthemum crystallinum | reverse complement strand
TTGTCAGCTAATGTTACCGAACATTTCATTTTTGAACTGCTAAGAACTAACAGCTACCAAAACAGCTAACAACTACAAAAACAGCTACAGCTACTAGAACAGCTAATAGCTACTATGACAGCTAAATTTGCCGAAGAGGCCCATAATGTCTTATTTTAATATAACTACCAAAAAGTAGTTGTTTATGCCTTGTTTGGTTTTGTCTATTATGGGCATAATTAAAATTCCAACACTAGTATTGATAAGAGTCTTGTCATTCATTAGGGCTTTCAATAACTATGATCACTTTTTTGCAGGGTGAAATGATTGAACTGCGTAGATTGTTTAAAGGAAATGATTCGATTGATAAGAACAGCTTTGAAGCGTTGGAGCTCACATATGACAATTCATCACATTATTTTGGTGATGCTGATACTAAAACTATCGCATTTTATATTGTGATCTTCACCATTCTAATGCCTTTTCTGTTGTACAAATATCTTGACTATCTTCCTCAACTCAAAAGCCTGTCTAAGAGGACAGAGGATTATAAAGAGGAGGTTCCACCAAAGAAGAAACTTGCATATATGGTTGATGTGTGCTTCTCTGTTTATCCTTATGCAAAGCTGCTTGCGCTTCTCTTTGCAACAATATTTCTTATAGGATTTGGTGGTCTGGCATTATATGCCGTCAGTGACAATAGCTTTACGGAGGCTCTTTGGCTTTCATGGACTTTTGTTGCGGATTCAGGAAATCATGCTGACAGGGTGGGGATTGCTCCGAGAATTGTTTCCTTGTCAATTAGTGCTGGGGGTATGCTGATATTTGCCATGATGTTGGGACTGGTTTCTGATGCTATTTCTGAAAAGGTTGATTCACTGCGAAAAGGGAAGAGTGAAGTAATAGAAAGCAACCACGTATTGATCCTTGGATGGAGTGACAAGTTGGTGAGTCTGTCCATGACACTCAAACTCTCTGCAAGCTAGGTTAATTATTATTAACTTGTTACTCTACAATGATGTTTTCAGAATGTGAAAGAATGTTAGAAAAAAAAAAAGGAAAAAAAATTGTTCAACAATCTGTCCTTTCGTCCAATGTTATGTCTGTCAGACTGTCACATTTCTAAAGATTATTGTTTGNCCACTTTGTATTGCCTGTCGGAATTTTAGAACAAGAGACGGACATAAATACAGGGATGGAATTGAAAGGAAAGAAGTTCCTAGCTCTGTAACAAGTACGAAAATCACAAAATTCTTTTAAGAAAAAGGGTAGAAGGGGAACATAAGGGGAAAAAACTAGCTGGCAAAAGTAAAAAAACCTTAAAAACAGAAAAGTTAACTAGAAATAGGAATGAGGTATATGAAATAAAAGGATAGAAAAACTGTGAGGCTTACAGGGAAATGTACTGTACAAGATTATCCTATGTCGCTTGTACAGTTGACGCTCTAATTTGCTGCTTCGCACCAACTAAGCCAGAGCTTATAGTTTCAGAATCATATACAACCCCTGCTGCTCCCCCCCCCCCCCAAAAAAAAAAAAAGGAAAATCTGCTCCTGCATGCCTAGAATGTAAACTTTATAGGAGGGGACCCCTTATTTAGTATCAATATAGGAATCAAAGCATAGTGCGGCGGAATGACTCTTAAGGGTCATGACTCATGACCTTGATGAACTTACGATGGACCATATCCTTTCTCATCACCTTCTGGGAGGGGTATAAACGAGCCGTCGTGAGCCAAATAGTTGAGTGTTCAGTTTTGTCTATTTGACTTCCGGTGCTCAACTTTGTATTTTCAATTTTATTTATTACTCCATCCTTCCCTTTTAACTTGTCAAATTTTCTTTTTTTGGAATGTCCCAAAAGAGTTTCTATAAAAAGAAGAGAACTCCAATAATGATTGGGGTGATGATATGGGAGACCCTATACGGCTATAATAAATTATATTCCCTTAAATGTTTCGTTCCCAAAATTTGACAAGACGAAAGGGATGGAGAGAGAATAAGCAAATGAAGCAGAGCTTATTCAAGAACATAAGATATAGTTGAAATGCTTTGTTGTAAAAAGGTAAGTCGATTTTTTTGGTCATCCCCTCTCCACTCCTGGAAGTTGGGATTAAGAATTTCTATATAGATCAGTAGGAGAACCCTGTTCAAGAGCTAGAGCCTCATGATCCCGAGATTCAACTAGTGTCTGTGGATAAGCACTGACAATACCACTGTACCAGCCTGCCAACTGTTACCACTGTTACCATGGAAGTTACCTTTGAGTGCTTGTCTTGTTTTTCGTATTTGCTTCTGAATCTGAATCCTATATATACTGCTGAACAAACTAGTATTATTCTCTCTTTTGATGGTTTTTTTTTCTTTTTTTTTTTGGGGGGGGNGTTCTGTTCTATGAAGTTTTGAAGTTAAGTTCAATATGTGCATATACTGGGATCTTTCCGCTACAGGGTTCTCTTTTGAAGCAACTAGCTATAGCAAATAAAAGCCTTGGAGGTGGCGTTATTGTTGTTCTTGCAGAAAGAGACAAAGAGCAGATGGAGATGGATATAGCCAAACTAGAATTTGATTTCATGGGAACATCTGTAATTTGCAGAAGTGGTAGTCCTCTTATACTTGCTGACTTGAAAAAAGTGAGTGCTTGCTTTTGCCTTTCCACCCTATACCTTTTCAATTGCTGGCATTTACGTTGAAAAGAAAGTGTCTTATTTTATAGTTGAGACAGCACCTTTATCTTTCTAGAATTTGCTACTTCAACTTTTGTCTCCCATTTGCCTTTTGTATGGATTTAAATTTTTTCTTTGTATTTGTCATATAAAAAACTAATTTTATATGTAGAGAAAAAAAAAAAATACAAGTACAGGACAAATTGTCCTCACATAAAACAAAAACTAAACTTTAAGAACTTCAAATCGTATTAAGAAAGCTTTCTTCTAGCTCATGCTCATTATCTTCACAACTAATCTCTGATTTCGAGTTCTCTAGATCCCCATTCCAGTTCTTTTCCCTAAAATAGACACGGATCTTGTTTTTCTGATTGCATTGGCTACCTTCAAGCCAAAAAATTTCAAAAGAATTCGAGCATGATCCTCCTCTATTCCTCAGAAGGTAACTTGACCATGCTGTTACTTTGTACCACGGGTCTTGTAAGTGCAGAACAGTATATTCTTAGTGCACCATTTACTAAAATGGTAACTTCAAGCTAATTCATTTTTTGTAATTCAGGTTTCAGTTTCAAAGGCACGTGCTATTATAGTGGTAGCATCTGATGAAAGTTGTGATCAGGTTTCTGGAAGTTCTTTTTCCTTTCTATCTATATAGCTTCCTTTCTTTGACGAGTGTTTCCTGCAATATGTTTCTATTCCTGACTGTTGTTATCTTTCTGAGGTCAGAGTGATGCAAGAGCTTTGAGGGTTGTCCTTAGCCTCACCGGTGTTAAAGAAAGACTAAGGGGTCATGTTGTCGTGGAGTTGAGTGATCTTGACAATGAGCATTTGGTTAAGCTTGTTGGTGGAGAACTTGTGGAAACAGTTGTAGCGCATGATGTGATTGGCCGTTTGATGATACAATGTGCACTTCAACCTGGACTTGCGCAGGTTACTTTCCAGATTCCTGTACTTGTTCATATTTATTATCAATTATATAAACGCAGCTTTATACCTTTACTGCCCGTTGCCCCTTTCTTGCTACAATTTGCATGACAACAGAGGAATTCCTGTATTCTAGATGCTTTTTTTCCACCTTTGGTCCATACATCTACTACTGAAAGAATGGCAGAACTAGAAGTTTAGTATATCTTTATTTGCCATGTATTTTGGTGTTGTACATAATTTTGCTTCTTGTGTATTGCCTTCACTCTTGGATTTTTACTTGGCTGGGGGTGGGGTGTTTTGGGAGAGGGGGAAGGCCGAAAGCTAACTAGATGGAAACTTGTCTCCAGCATGTTGGTAGTTGCATTACTGGCTACAAAGTTCATATGCATATTGATATTGTTTGGTAAATAAAGTTGCCTTTGTGTTTGGTATGGATTCTGATAGTACAATGGACGAAGGTGCTTTTTCTCCTGTTTCCTATGGATTTGGTAACTTGCTTATGTTCTTCCTTTCACAGATATGGGAGAATATCTTAGGGTTTGAGAATGCTGAATTTTATATCAAAAGGTGGCCCAAGCTAAATGATTCTCGTTTTAAAGATGTGCTCCTCTCATTTCCTGATGCTGTGCCATGTGGAGTCAAAGTTGCTGCCGAGGGTGGGAAGATAATGTTGAATCCAGAAGATGACTATATAATAAGAGATGGTGACGAGATACTTGTAATAGCAGAAGATGATGATACATATGCTCCAGAGTCACTTCCAAAGGTAATGCATCTTGTTCATCTCTAATGTCTGTCTCTTCAGCTTGAAATTATTGCTTGAATATTCTAACCCACAATGAAAAGAGAGGGGGTAAAAGGGGAAAACAAGTCTTAATCTAGAGCAAGTACACATTCTGAGTGGAAAAGGGGAGAGGAGTAGAACATTTCATGAAAGGGTCTTCGAGTATGTTGTTGTTTATCGGGATTTCACCCCGTTATGTATTACATTTATGTATAGGAAGTTCAAACACCGATATTATATCATGGATACATTGCATATCAGCCAATATTTGGTTCCCTGATACATCCAGTGTGAAAATCAATAGCTAGCACCAAAAGAGACCACCGATACGAGGCTACCTCGTCTCCAAGAAATAGGCCTTTGATTCCCCAATACAAGGAACAAAAAGAGGGAACAATGAAACTCAGGAAACAGCATGCCACCCCCGTTGGAAATTAGACAGAGGTAAATCCCTAAAAGTTCCCACAACACGAACCCAAAGCGACACCATTATATTGAATCTAGTATTTCAAAAACTTATGAAACATATCAAACATGATTGTCATTTTGTTGGGAACAGTTGATGGATGACAACATAGTGACTGGTATTGTTCATTCCCAAGATCTGCTCGCTGATTTGTTTACTGAAGGCATTGTGTGCCAATAGTTTGAGTTTCTACCATCCTCATGCTTCAACTTTAAGGGGAGTATTAGGAATGTGATATTGGAAATATTGCGTGTATTTTCCTTATATAATACTCCCTCCGTCTCATGAAATTTCTTACGTTTGACACTTTGAGGTCAAATATAAAAAAAACTTTGACCATTGATTCGTGAAAGTATATAAAGATTTACAAGGTAAAAATACTTGTATTAGATTCATGTTAACTAGTCTTTTCATAATATCATCACTTTATAATTTTTAATTATATAAAGTTACAATTATTCATGGTCAAAGTGTTGCATTGGAGACCGTGAAAAGTCCAACGTAAAGAACTTGGCAAGACGGATAGAGTAGTTTGTATCTTTTGTGTGATGCATGTACACAAGCCTGTAAGTAGGCGTCATCAGAGTTTTGTAAGATACACAAGATACTCCCTTATAAAACTTTACAGAATTTTAAGTTGCAAATTCTTGTTGTTATGCTTTTAGTCCATCATGATTTGAGTTTCCTATCAAAATATTGTATTACTTCTAAGTTGCTTTATTTCTTGCACTTTAATATTACAGGTTCATACAGTTCCCTTTCCTATGATAATTGATCCACCTAAATATCCCGAGAAGATATTGTTTTGTGGTGGCGTCGAGATATAGAAGATATGATCATGGTAAAGTCTATTTACATCTCTAGTGTTTTTCATAATTATGTTTTGGTAGACAAGGAAAATGATTGTATAAAATGCAGAAAAGAAGTACAAGAGGAGTGGAGGACAAGGTGTCTTTGTTACAACTAGGTCAACACAGCAAAGCCCGCCAATCCCTCTGCACATCACGCAAGGGGACTCGGAAAATAGTCTATGAGCAAAAATCCACAATGAAGCCATAAAAACTATCCTGTCCTGAACCAAATCTGTACAAACTGGTCTCGAAAAACTTGATTATTCCTCTCTAGCTAGATACACCATGTTACCGCAAACATAGTGCATCTCCACATAACCCTCCCCTCCTTTCGCCCCTCAAACCTTTTGAATCTAACTTGCTGCATTAAGTCACGGGGCCAAACCCAATTCTCCCCAAAGATGCCAAAAAGGCGCTGCCACACATACCAAGCAAATGGACACTGCAGAAATAGGTGCTCATTTGTCTTCGAACTACTATAGCACATCACGCAAACTTCAGGTGAAAGCATCTTATGCTGCCTCCTCCTCGGCCTGAGATTGTTGGTGTTGACTGTATAAGAACTGTAGTCCAAAGGAAAGCACATACCTTAAGAGGCACTTTGGTATTCCAGATGACATAATTCAGGGGAAAGGGCGGAATCCCCCGGATTGGAGGTCAGATGCTGGAAGAAGGACTTGCACTTGAAATGTCCTGTGTTTGTAAGAGCCCGAACCGTATAGTCACACTCAGGGGCGTATGCAAAGGAGTCAAGCAGTGGAAAGAGCTCAAAAAGCTTGTACAACTCCCTCCCGAGGACCCCCCTTGTGAAATGGAGGTTCCACGAGGGTGTGGAGTCGGTCACTGTGTAAAATTGGGAAATAGCCATGTTGAGCAAAGTGGAGACATTATACAAATGAGGGAAAGAAATCGAAGAAGGAACCTCACCCCATCTCGCGTCCTCCCAAAATCGAACCCGGTCCCCTAGGCCAACTCTAAAGCTAACCAAAGGAACAAAAGAAGGATATATGTGTGAAATGAATTATCAGGGGCTAGCAAAAGTTACTCCTCCACCAGCAAGCGCATTCCAACCATTTTGAAGAATACCGTACCCGCTCCGAATAATCCTGTGCCAGAGAGAATCAGGTTCCAGAGGGAAACACCAAAGGCACCTACCAGCTAGTGAAATGTTTTTAGACACCAAGTTACCAAAACCAAGGCTCCCCCCCAAACTTCCTTAGGTTTACAAACTCTGTCCCAGGTCACCAAGTGGTCCCCTAGTCCTCTCTCCCGTACTCGACCAAAGGAAGTCACGCATGATCCTCTCTAGTCTCCTAGCCACCCGCTTGGCAACCCTAAAGTTCTTTATAATTATGTTGGTTTTGCCTTTTAGATGTCACAACTGGACTTATATACATTTTGCATTACCTAATTGCTCCACTACTGTAGATAAAAGTTCTTTCTAATTCATGTTATTCTATCTAGCCATATGTATATATTTTCAGCATGCATATCAAGGTTCTGTTCAGCATTCTAATATTTTGGAAGACCTCATTTTCTTCATTAAGTTCAAATTATGAGATCTCTTCATTGATATGGATCGATTATCTATCGTTGCATTTAGAATAAGCTTGCCTTTTAGTCTAACAAAAGGACCAGAGCTCTAAGAAATTGTAGTATAATTTCCCCGCCTAATTAATCTGCTAGTTTACCTGCTTCTGTTTATTTTACATCTAGTGCTCCCCTTCTTCCAGATGCTAAAGCTGTGAAGTGGCCATGACATTGTTCTGCCTAAAGTATATGCATCATATATTGAGGATATGAAGTCTTGTTTTGCACTTGCTCATTTAATTCTTCTTGGATATGTTTCATATCAGTTTGATACTTATTAAATTGTAACTAAGTTTATTCTTTTTTTCCCAATGTTTAAGGTACTAGAAGCACTCCTTGCTCCAGGATCAGAATTGTGGATGCTTAATGAGGTTCCTGAGAAAGAAAGAGAGAAGAAGCTGACCGATGGTGGTCTTGATATATCAAGATTACGGAACATAAAACTTGTGCATCGGGTGGGGAATGCTGTTATAAGGCGACACCTTCAAGGCCTTCCCTTGGAGACATTTGATTCAGTGAGTTCAAGCTTTTTTGTGACCCCTAATCTCAAGAACACCTCCCTGTCTGTCGTGTAATTTTTCCTATTAGTGTTTTAACAGGTCAATAGTACTGGTTTCTATTGACATGATTGATTAGGAAAGAATCTTAAAGTAACACATGATCTGACCCCCTAGTTCTTGCCATAGTTGGGACCATGGGGGCCTCAAGAAAGACATTGGGTTGAGTTATTATATGCTACTTAGTCGAATAGGCAAACAGAAATCAGTCATATGAGTTATCGAGCTAAGTAGATGGACTTTAATGTATTGCTACTGGCTGAGAGGAGGTGCTTTTATTTAGTAGGGTGGCTGCATTGGTTCAAACATGATTTATACCACTTATGAGTTACAAAGTATATTTGGATCTGCTGACAAAGTCTTAGCAGACTAGCAGCAGAAGCAAAAGAAAATGAAAATTAGAAAATGTTTCTGTATGTACTTTTGGTTTTCTTTGTTTCCTGTCACATATTGATTTCTAGTTTGTGCAGGCTTGCTAATTGTATTAGAATAGTATCGGTTTATGCATATATGTGTTAAGGTATGTGCATATGTTTTAACACTAATCGCGAAGTATACACAACGAGATATTGTGAGGTTATTGGTGATTGCAATTAAGCATATAAATAGTAGACTGGTGGAGGCCTTCCAAATGTTTATTGTGTGTTAATTATTATTTTTTGTTTTTCCTCGACAATCATCCATAATCACATCAAAAGTCTAAACAGATAGCTTAATGTGTATATGCACTGTTAACATACCAACAGATCTGCAAAGACTACTTGGGGAGCAAAAATCTGCTTGCGGAAAAACAAATACAAACATTGGCCTCTGAATTCTAACTCCTCAAGGTGCATGTACATGGGGATTGTTAGGGTATACTCTGTTAGTTACCAGAAAAGAAAGAGCAAATCAAGTTTGATTATAACATTCGTGCTTCTTTGCCAGAACCAAAGAGACAAAGCTTGAAACTTTGGTCATCTGATATCATAATTGTCAGTTCCATTCATGCATTTTGTTGTGATTAAAAAATGTACATCTTGGTAACATTTTAGATGGTCAAGATCATACAAAGTTTGTCTGCTAGAGGAAAGTTTACTTGGCTCTCATTTAGGTAGGTCATCTTCAACTGTTGATATAAGTTCACCAGGTTTGACAACTACAGTTGAGCTAAAGCCCGTATTGACTTGAGGCTTGTGATGCACAACAGCACAAGCACTCTCATGGTCATGGATATGACATAGCAAGACTTCAATTCTTGAAAAACTATAAAACTCATATGACTGGGACACAGCTAATAGCCTAATAATAATAAAATAGTCATGCATACACTGTAAGAATACAGTCCATGTCATAAATATCTACATTAACTCTCAAAAAGTGAACTCTTAACATATCTTAATTCATAACAGATAGTAGAGCAATGAGCATAGATACTAATATAGCTTCCATACACTAATACACTATATGTCTGGCCCCTCTATTCCCTAGTTTAAGTATTCTCTTCCAAGCAATAAAGTAAAGGTTTTCCTCACATGCTCTTCTTTAGGAGCCCTTTATATATTATACGGTTCTTACATAAGAAATCTATTAGGTGTGTCTTGACTGTATTAAACATCACTCTTTGGTGTCTGAGGTGTGTTGACGTCCTAGATGTGCCCTGTCCATCATGGTCGAGTAATTTAAGGTAACCTTGCTTCACAGCTTTCAATATTGAAGAATTACATAAAAATGGAAGTGAATGGGAGTATAAATGAACCCATTGTTTGAATTTTTTTGAATTAGGAACATCAGAAGTTGGTCGTAGACAATATGAGTCACCTTCTTTGTTGTTGGGGGCTCACACTAACTTACTAAGTCAATATGAGTTCAATATATTTTGTTTTCTTTTTCTCATAACATGGTTGGGAATTTATTCAGCGAATGCTTACTGTGGTGAAATGTCTGGTCTTTCCTTCTGGAGTAGAGAAATCCATATGAGAGGATTCCTGGTTCATTCTATACTGTGCCATACTATACCTCAACACCTCTCAAGTCTCCTGCCTATGGCAGAATAAGAAGGGGGGGGGGGGGGGCTGATGTATGGTCTTACCCTTGCTCTTGCTTAAACTATTATCATTTGACTTTGATTGTTAATGCATTCACTGCTTCCTGCTCCACTCCACAACAAATAAAATGCTTAGAGCAGTTTAAACTTTAAATAGCCATATGGTTCATAAAGCTGATTCATTAAATCTGCTGCAAATGGACCAAAACTAGATAGGTCACCTGGTCCATTGTTGTGCGAATTTGAAGAGTTGCTAGTGTTGATCATGAAAGGGTTAGACTGAAAAAAGAGTTGGATAAAAATAATGTGCATGGATTTTTTGGAGCATACTGCCTTTGATATGAATAAAGGAAGTGACGGATTCATAGGTAGGCCCCAGCTGGTTGGAGAAATAAAATATAGAAATTACAAGTATGATACATTAAGCTTTGCTGTGAAATTGTGCTGCTAAAGCTAGTGCTTCTTAAGTGTCTGAGATGTATTATAACCAAATATGGATTTAGACCTCATTGAGTCTGTAAATATTCCAAAAGAGATGGTAGTTTCACACTAGTAAAGAAAATCCCAATTTTCTGTGATACTAGCGATTTCTTGTACTGAACGTCGAGCCAATGATTCTCCTTTCCTTTCAGACTCTATTGGGTACAGCTTCCTGTTTAAGCAATTGTTTATAGATGGTAACTTGGAGATTGAGTGAATGCATTGTTTTTACTCTAGTTTATTTATTGTCAGCTTCTTTGCATGTGGGTTATAGCTGAAGTACAAGCCTTGTCCTAGGTATAATTTAAATTAGGGAGTATGGCTCCTGTTTTGTGCATTACAATAGTCCTTGCTAATGTTTTATTCAAATTTGATGTCATTATAGATTGATAGCATCTGATCAGCTATTCATCTGTTTTAAGTGATATCTATGACAAACACAATTGATGCTTCAGTTTCTTTTATGTGAACTTAGTTGATGTGGCTTGGTTGATTACTAACTCTAAGCCAACAGATTTTAATTCTTGCAGATGAATCTTTGGAAGATTCAGTTGTACATTCAGATTCAAGGTGTCTTGCCACATTGCTTCTCATCCGAGATATTCAGGCAAGTGCTTTTACTGCTTGGGTTCTCCACCCCACCTTTCATTTCTATCCACAAATGGACCTTGGTTAAATCTTGGTCATATATGATTTGCCATGCACTTCATGAACATACAATCTTAATTTGAATTGCACAACTTCATTCTGCTATCATGTATGAAGGGGTGTAATAATAGATAGTTTTCACATAGGAGATATACATACAGGTCTGGCTAAGTAGTTGCAAAGCTCACTAAACTCTTACAATTGTAGTCGCATCTTAGTTGCTGTTCTGTACATGAGATGAATGGATTGAATTGCTGTGGGTTCAGACCTAAAAATTAGAATGGTCATGCAAAGTCCTTTGACTATTTCACAAGGTTGAGCATAGCTGGTGTAAAGATTTGGCGATGAAGATATATGACTGGGATTCTGAAAAATTGACGAAGATACTGCTTGGTTCTTTTTCTTGGCTTTATCTGGAACTGATGAAGTTTGTCTGATTTGCATTGCAGTCAAAGCGTCTTCCATTATACAAATTACATCCTGGGTTTTGTCATAGCTCATGGATTCGTGAAATGCAGCAAGCTTCTTGCAGATCAATTATTATTAGTGAAGTTTTGGATTCTAGGACCAGGAACCTGGTTTCAGTTTCAAGGATAAGCGATTATGTGCTATCAAATGAATTGGTGAGTATGGCCTTGGCAATGGTGGCTGAAGATAAGGAAATTAATCGTGTTCTCGAGGAACTCTTTGCAGAGAAGGTATGGCAATTAGGCCTTTCTTTGAATTATTTTCATTTTGTTCTTTTTTCTTTTTTTATTAGGCAATGAACCCAGACCCTTAGGCCCATTACAATAAGGGGTGGGAATTGCCAGGAGGCAGACAACACAATTTTCACCCTTCAATCTTAGAAATGAATGGCATGAGCCTCAAACCCCCAACATCGAGGTTGGTTCTGTCATGGATTGATCATTCAGAACATAAAACTCATCAATGATTCTAATTTTCTAACCAAAAAATTAAATTTAGTGAAGGAATTTGATCCGTGACCATTCTCATTGATCTAGTCAGAATTTATACAAGTGTACATGAGAGCCCTTAAGGCTATGATTTACGAATCAGTATAATCACTAGCTATATTATAGGCTACAATCAAGCTAATTGACAGAAAATATACAAGAGAATAATTGCCTTTTGAAAATACAAAGATTACACTTAATCTAATACACCCCCGCAGCCGAAGCGGGAGGTTCCCGTACGCTGAGACTGGCTCGAAAATCATCAAAAAAGTATGCGCGGAAGCCCTTTAGTGAAAATGTCGGCAATCTGATAGCAAGACGGGACATGGAGAACACGAACTGGTCCGCGAGCAACTTTCTCGCGTACAAAATGTATATCCATCTCAATGTGTTTAGTGCGCTGGTGTTGGACTGGGTTACCGGAGAGGTATATGGCACTAACATTATCACAATACACCAAGGTAGCCTTCTGGATGGGACAATGCAATTCCAAGAGAAGGTTCCGAATCCAACAAGACTCGGAGACAACATTAGCAACACCTCGATACTCGGCTTCAGCACTAGACCGAGAAAGAGTAGGCTGGCGTTTAGAAGACCAAGAGACCAAGTTGTCGCCTAAAAAGACACAATAATCGGAGGTGGAGCGTCTGGTATCCGGGCACCCACCCCAATCAGCATAAGTATAAGAGATCAAGCTAGAAACAGAGGATGGGGTGAGATGTGAGCCATAAGTTAGAGTGCCTTTAATGTAGCGTAGAATACATTTTAATGCATTCATATGATCACCCTTAGGGTCATGCATGTGTAAACAGACTTGTTGCACAGCATGAGAGATATCTTGGTAAATGTAAGTTATTGTAACGCCCCAGCAAGGCTGTGATAATGAGTAGGATCCGCATAAGGAGACCCGGATGATGCACTCAACTTAGCTTTTGTGTCCACGGGTGTAGGAGCAGGCTTACAAGAGGCCATACCTGCTCTGTTGAGAATCTCCTCGGCGTACTTGCTTTGACAAAGAAACAAGCCACCTGCATGACGGGTTACTACAATGCCCAAAAAATAACTCATGGGACCCAAATCTTTCATGGCAAATTCAGAGGCAAGGAAGGACATGATGGATTGACGCAGAGTATCAGACGATGATGTAAGAATTATGTCATCCACATAAAGAAGTATATATGCCATGGCACGCCCTTGGCGATAAATAAATAGGGAGTGATCAGACTTGCTATGGGAAAAACCAATAGTTGAGACAAAATCAGCAAAGCGTTGATACCAAGCACGGGGAGCCTGTTTCAGGCCATATAGAGATTTCTTCAGTAGGCAGACATAGTCGGGATGCTGTGGATCACGGAAGCCAAGAGGTTGATGCATGTAAACTATCTCATGAAGCTGACCATGTAAGAATGCATTTTTTTATGTCTAATTGATGAATAGGCCATGATTTGGACAAAGCAATGCTGAGAACCACCCGATAGTTGCAGGTTTTACCACCGGGCTAAAAGTATCACCATAATCCACACCAACCTTTTGAGACCTGCCATCACCAACAAGACGGGTTTTGTGCAGTGCAAAAGAACCATCAAAATTTGTTTTATGACGAAAAATCCACATGGAACGAACTACATTCATATTAGGAGGACGGGGTACTAAATCCCACGTCTTATTTTTAATAAGAGTATTAAACTCATCGGTCATGGCCGCTTTCCAATTCGGATCTAACAGGCAGCTTTGGGGTTACGTGGTAAGGGGGAAGGAGTAACCGAGGCGGCGAGATTAAACTGGCGTTTGGGTTTGTGAATGCCATGCATGTTAGGGTGGCGAAGGTCCGTGAAGGTGTGCGGGTGGGTTCGTTGGGATGTGGGCTGGATGATTGTGGTGCTGGATTGATGGCAGATGTTTGCTCGGCAGAAAGCGGGGTGGGCGTGGGACGTGGACGTCGCGAATAGCAAATGAGGGGGGCTTGAGAGCTAGGCGGGTTGTTAGGCTTAATAGGTGATGAGTGATGATGGGAGGATGTGGTAATAGGCGGGGAAGAACCTGGGTTTGGCGTTTGAGGAGCTTGGTGAGTTGTTGGAGTGTGGTGGTGCTTTGGTTCCGTGCTCGTAGAAGGGGGATTTAAAAAATGGTGGTGTCAAATTGGATGAAGATCATCATTCAAAAAATCATGTGGTGGATGTTGGGGTATGGATCTTGGCAAAGGGAAATTGGGACTCGTCAAAGATAACATGGCGAGATATGATAATTTTTCCATTTGACAAGTCATAACACTTATATCCCCTATGATTAGATGGGTATCCCAAGAATACACAAGGTGTGGATCGGGCTTGAAGTTTGTTGATAGTAGTGGAGTGAAAGAGAGGATAACATAAGCACCCAAAAACCCGGAGATGTGTGTATGAAGGATCCTGATGATATAGAATTTGAGTGGGGGAATAAGTGGAGAGTAATTTGGAAGGGAGGATGTTTAGCAAATAAGTTGCCATTTGGAGAGCATGATGCCAAAAAGACGGTGGCATGCAGGAGTGAGCGAGAAGGGTTCGGATGAGATTGTTTATAGTCCGTATTTTTCGTTCAGCTTTCTCATTTTGAGAGGAAGTATGAGGACCAGAAAAACGGAAAACCATCCCATTTTTGTAACAATATGATCTAAATTGGCTATTGTCATATTCCCTCCCATTGTCACATTGGAAACATTTTATAGTTCTCTCAAATTGGGTGTGTATGTTAGCAGTAAAAAGAGAGAAAATGGAATACACCTGTGATTTCTTGCCAATGGGAAAGGTCCATAGAAATTAGAATAATCATCTAGAAACAGAATATAATACTTATGACCTGCTGAACTGGGAGTTGGGGATGTCCATAAATCACTGTGTATAATATCAAAAGGCATGGAAGTGCAGGAAGTGGAATCATAAAATGGCAACTTAACATGTTTCCCAAAAACACAAGATTGACAAACAAAACGACAACAATCTCGGTTACAGGTAATAAACTGTTTATTATTAAGGGGGCGTAAAACAGAAGCTCCTGGATGTCCCAAACGATTGTGCCAGAGAGGTCTGGCGAAAGTGCAGCAAATGTTGATGGAGGGCTTGTATTTGTGGTGAGTGGATAAAGATCCCCAGTGCTATCACACCTCATGATTGGCATCCCCGTCTAAATATCCTTCACAGAGAACCCAAAAGGGTCAAATTCAATAGAAACATTATTGTCGGTTGTGAAACGACGCACAGAAACCAAGTTTTGATAAGCTTAGGGGCATGAAGAACGTTATTTAAATTTAAGGGAGGGTGAGGGGAGGGCAGAGTTATCTTGCCGAAACCACGAATTGGAATTTCATGACCATTACCAACAATAATATTATGGGAACTGCTCAAATTAAAATAAGACGAGAGTGTACCTTGAGTCTTGAGATGCCGTCATGTGAGATGTAGCGCCCGTGCCCATGTACCAATTTTCGTCTGGGGTGGCCAGGGTCATAGTGTGCATTGCTTGCTCGATGTCAGTTGGAGTGTATGACGATGTTGATGGTGCCGAGGCTGCAAATGCTTGATGTGGGCGAGCACCAAGAACACCAGGTTGACGAGTCGGAGGAGGTCTCGACCAAGAGGAAGTAGGATATGGGCATGGAAGGGCAGCCCAAGGTTGGGGAGGCAGAGCCCATGTCCATTGCGGATACGGTCCCCATTGTTGTGAGTGTTGTTGCTGCTGTTGCTGGCGGTTGGTGCCACCACTGGTCTGGTTATGTACACCGCGACCACGACCTTTGCCGCCTCTGCCTCGATAATTGTTGCGATGCTGGCCTCGTCGCGGACTGTTGGAATTGCGTTGTCCAGTACCTGAACCAGAGGTGGGCTGCTGCTTAGAGTCATCAAGTGAAGAAGTGGCAGTGAGGAGGGCGATTCCGGCTGTAGCGGACGCGGTTGCTGCTTGCTTGGCCTTGCGGGTTTCTTCGAGAATTAGCCTCGATCGAGCCTCATAGAAGGGAGGCAACGGATTGCTCTGTTGAATAACAGTAGCCACACCATCATAATTTTCATTCACTCCTGCAACTAGTTGGAGCACTAACCGTTGATTCATTACCGGAGCACCAACGTTGGAGAGTTGGTCGGCCAACATCTTAAGTTCCTGGCAGCAGGCAGAAACATTGGGAAAATCGTCCAGTTGGATGTGAGTGAACTGATTTTCAAGGTAGACAGCCCGGGAATGCTTATTGTCATGAAAGATATTTTCAAGACGCTCCCATGCCTGTTGAGCAATGGAGAGCAGTGGAATCTGGCTCCAAGATGGTGTGTAAGAGATCATTCGAGATAGTGCCGTAAATCCATTGAAGGACTATCGCATCCAAACGAGACCAAAGGTCTTCCTCCGCCTTTGTCTTGGCTGTCACAGTTGGCGAAGGAGAAGGGGGGATGATATGGTCGATGACTTGGTATGCGCGGCAATGAATTTTGAACAATTCTGCCCATGAGGAATATTGGCCACGCTCCATCTCGAGAGTGACAGGGATGAGGTTCTTAATGTTGTTGACAGCAAGAGCAGGATGAAATTTCTGGTCAGCCATAGGAGAAGAAGAAGAAAAATTGAGGCAGGAGGAAGAAGAGGAGATAGAGTGGCCAGAATATGACAGAGCGTCTAATCTGTTTGCTCTGATACCATGAAGGAATTTGATCCGTGACCATTCTCATTGATCTAGTCAGAATTTATACAAGTGTACATGAGAGCCCTTAAGGCTATGATTTGGGAATCAGTATAATCACTAGCTATATTCTAGGCTACAATCAAGCTAATTGACAGAAAATATACAAGAGAATAATTGCCTTCTAAAAATACAAAGATTACATACCGTAATCTAATATTTAGTTCCTCATCGTGGCAGTTTTTGCTTCTTTTTATTTATCTATAATAAGAACTGGAGCTTGTTAAAAATACGCATCATAGTGATAGTCACTCTCCACCTTCTAGAACAGGTTGAAGTGATTGCACTCAATCATCTGCAACCAGGACTAGGAAAGTACACCCAGTAAATATAACCCGCCAATAAACATGTAATTGCTTGTAGAAGTCCACCCCCTCTATATTAAACCTTGTATACCTATTTGCTATACTCCCAAAATAAAATAAGAAACTTAGGTCGACAATCCTAAACAACCTCAATCTATCCACCATCAGTTACGCGCACCTGCAATGTCTCCATGGAAAACAAAACAGAGCCACCAATTGTCCACTTCACACTAGTTGATTCACTACCAGCTAACTCTAATCGGATCCCTCAAACAGTAAATTCCACAGTATCTAGTGCACACAAGCTCCACGTTGGAATCAACGACCCTACAAAATCATGTGTTGGGATATCTCCCCAAATCCCTAACTAATTAATTTTATGTTGGTTTTATTTTGTTTAGTTAAGAAATAAAATAAAACAAAGAAAAAAAATAAAATAATTAGAAGCCATTTTATTTGGCCGTGAGTTGTGTTAGAAGTGATGTTTTGGTCACTAGTGGAGTAATGGGCTTAGCCCATTAATTGGAATAGTAGGCGGTGAATGATAGCTTCCAGTAAAAGCTTGAGTGGGAGTTAAAAAGAAGGGTTTTAGTCCCTTCGTTGGGTTGCATGCTGTAAGCATATTTGCGGTGGAGCAGTGGAGCGGCAAATTGTGTGCGTGTGAGCTTGTGCCGCAAGAGAGAGCCGGAACACAGTGAGGTAAATAAAGAGAGATAAATTGAGGGTGTTCTCTAAAGGGGTTATTTAGCTCACGGTTGGTTTGGCTAGCGGTGAAAATAATCAGAGTTGTTCGGGTTCGTATTCGACAGGTATTCGGGTTCGTATCTTTGGGTTGGTTGGGTAATAAATTGATTGTGGGTATCAGTTTGTACGAAACCTAAAGATAGATTTACTTGTCGTTGTGATTGTTGGTTGTTCCCGTTGTACTCCTGATTATTATTAGTGGACTTATTTTAGTGCGTGAAGATCCGCACCGTGGTTTTTCCCCTATTATTGAGAGGGGTTTTCCACGTAAATTGGTGGTGTCCTGATTTAGTTTCTTGAACTTAATTTCTCCGATTATAGTTATTGTGGTTGTGTGTTAAATACTGTAATTTTTCCCAACATCATGGCACGACCTCCACCACATCCTGAACTGCTCCAAATTGATGATAAGCCAACAACAGAGAAATCAAGAACTTCATCAATCTGAAAATTATTAGCCACTGTTTTTCCTATGGCATTATTTGTTAAACTATCAACTCGCTGAATTCTCGATTGGTCCTTTACCGTCTCTGACTAGTCTGCATGTGTTGCACCTTTCGCAGGGCAATGAGATGTGTATCAAAGCTGCAGAATTTTATTTGTATGATCAAGAAGAGCTATGTTTCTTCGATGTAATGATTAGAGGTCGACAGAGGCAAGAAATTGTGATAGGCTATCGCCTTGCTGATTCGGAGCATGCAGTAATTAATCCTGTAAGAAAAGCTGAACCCAGAAAGTGGTCTATTGATGATGTCTTTGTGGTCATCTGTCGGAGCTGATAAAATGATAGACACGCCAGTGTACTTGGCATCTATGGTACACATGGTCGGCAGAAATATCAGTGATCTAACCCTTCTTCGACAGTTATGGACAGATACATAACTTTAATATTTCTAACCACATTTTCGACCTCGATTCAGACCAGGTTGGCCATTACTATGTCCTGAAGACAACAAGATGGTCCACCATGAAGACATAATCTAACCCAAGTCATATTTTGCTATGAGGTTCTGTTCTGAAGCCCGGCAGTTAACCCTTGAAGAAGAGAGTTATTGCACGGTGAAAGTACACAAGAAATCCTAGTATCTTGAGTTACATTGCATCACAAAATTTGTAAAAAATATTGTGGTGGCACTGTGGCAATTTGTCAATGTAAATTTGTTCCCTTGGGAATGTTTCTTCAAATACAAATTTGTTTCACAAAGTACTATAAATGAATCTGTCTTTATGGGCTGAAAGATGACCGAGCGAATCCACCTCCCTTGCTTTTTGCCTGCATGTGTATATATGTGTCCTGTTCGGGAGGTGTCTAAGGCTCACGTTTTCGGAACTAGATTTGTTAGAAGTCATTGTCATAGGCTGTTCGGAGTATTAATACAAGGCCCTGTTTAGGGTGATTGCCAGTTGCCAGTTGTCAGTTTTTGGTTTTGAAAAATTTTCAACTCTTTGTAGAAATTTAATTTAAAGTTGATTTCAAAACCAACAATAGAAAACTGAAAACCAAAAAAAAGTGGTTTCTAAAAATTGGTTTTGAATTTTTAAAAAAACTGAAAACTGGCAACTGGCAACCACCCCAAACATGGCCTTAAGGTGATGAAAGTGTGGGGTCCACCTGAGATGGAAAAGCTCTATCCATATCCGATATGAATGTAGCATTACTTATTTCTTCCATTATTCTTGCACTCTCCAATATCCATCATTCTAGATCTCTTTCTTCTTCTTTCTCTCTTTTACGTACTTGTTGGACAAATTGGGAAATGAGTTGTTGAAAAATTTGCTTGTATTATTGGATGGGTTGACAAAAGAAGTGATCATATCATGTTTTTATAGAGATGAAGTAGCAGGCGTCCAAACGACACGATATATATTTGGGTGATGATAGAGCGATGACTAGGACTCATCCTTCAAACTTGAAAATCAAACAATGAGTCAACTCACCCCACGTTAAGTAATACTATACACGTAATGCTACATCCATACTCCTATTAGATATGGATAAAATTTATCCAAGCAGACCTTACATATTTTAATACTACCCATATATTATGGATGAATATGTCCATAACTGATATGGATTTAGCATTACTTAGTAATATACCACTCAACTCCACTTATCTAAGTACGCTTAGTTATATTAAGATAATTGATAGAAAAATAATTATGTATCTCAAAATCGAAATTTTATATCATGTGTATTTTTTCTTTAAATTAATTTATAAATTGAATAATAAAAATATAAAATGAATAATAATTTACATATTGTTATACCTAGCTCTGTTGTATATCACATAATTTACAGTTTAAAATGCATACCCATTAAATAATAAGGATTGGCCACTAGTTACAGCTGGAACTAATTTTGTCAAACATAACCAATTATTACAACATGATCCAAAAAACAAAATGAAATGAAATGGGATACTAATACTAACTAGAATTAAAAATTGATATGATTTGGATTGTCCTTCATTGAACTACATGATTATTAACTGATTTGAACATTAAAAAAAAAAAAGAAAAGAAAAAAAAAAAGAAAGAAAGAAAACAATCTTTTATCATAATGTATACCTCTATCTTTTAGTCAAGAAGTGGTATCATAATATATGTTGATGCCTTGTGAAATTAATTTCAAAGTAGACAACAAGGACATGCGAGATGTTAGTAACTACTAACAAAATCAATTGTTATATCATAGATCCGTGTGCACCGTGCACCGTACTCCCCAATGTAAATAGAAGTATAGCTAAAGAAGCCCATTGTCCAAGCCCAACCCTTCCTTCATTTTGCCCAACCCAACCCCGCATTTATTTTGTCACTTTAGGCACCCGTGTGCACCAAGCTTGGTAGACACGGGTGTACCATATAATTTGCCTAACACAATAGGGATCCATTGACCATGCCAGCATGACACAGTGTGATAGATGGATACACATACACGAATTAACTACACAATAGGGTACTCAACTTTCATGTTTCGGTGGTTTAAGGTGCTCAACTTTTTTTTTGGTGGTTTAAGGTACTCAACTTTGTTTTTGGTGGTTTAAGGTACTGTCTCCGGTGGGTTCATAATGACGTGGCAGCCGGAGTACATA
>BSSO01002038.1:0-20773 GCA_030267885.1 Mesembryanthemum crystallinum | reverse complement strand
ATTTTTTAATTGTATTAAAGAGATAGTGGGTGGGTTAATATGGAAGGATAGGAGAAAAATATTGGTTTGGAAAGGTAAATAGGGGACAAAATTATGCATGGTTTGGAAAGGTAAATAGGGGACGGAGGGAGTACATATTTTGTCATTCACTTAAACCGAAATTTGGCAATGACCATTATTCACACCACTAACTACCACCACCACCGTGTTACTCTGTCTCTACGACTCTATCTACTCTACAATAAAAGTTTAGTTTCCTACCATTGTGTTCAGCTGCATCATGTAGTTCACCACATTGATCCAAAAGGCAATATACAATTTCAAACTAGAAGAATACTTTAGTAATTTATCACAACGTGCATGACATGCATAATAGCAATGATATAGCACATAAATATATTTTACAAATTGGTATTATTTTTTGATTCTATCCAACTAAGACAATAAGTGCATAAAATAGGGGCGGTCCAACCAAAAAGCTTATGGTGAATCAAATATTAACATGAATTAGAAGTTTGGCGAAACAATTACAGGGAAAACTTTATAAATCAAATAAATCATCTTAATTTATAAAACGAGTCAATTCCTATATAGGTTGCATGGACACAAATACGAACATAACATGACATAGACATGAAAAAACGTCACTTATGTTGTGTCCGAGTGTTGTGTTCGCAGGTCTGACCCACAACACAACACATATCCAAAATAGTGGTGCTTAAAAAAGTCTCCACAAAAAATACAGAGTCATAAACTGTTCAATTAGATGCTCGTTACTCCTTCGTCAACAACACCACCATTCTCCACCACCACCATATACCAACCTTCGAACTTGAGTGTGCTAGGTAAGCATAAGCTCCAAACCAACGTGTCATAGGGGAGTTGTTACTCCTCATTTCAAAGCAAATTTTTCATATTAATTCGAATTATTTTCTTACGTGATTATCTAAGTTTCAAACAAATGCTTATTTCACTGCCGCAACTAAGGTAGTGTTTGGTTGAATGGTCAACAAAATTTTGTTTTCAACGGAAAATTGATTTCCAAATAAAATAGTTTTCTAGATGAATTTTCCTTTGTTTGGTGAGTTGATCGAAAAAACCCTGGACAACAGTTTGATTTCACAATAAGGTGAAGCTGCTAAGAGATAGAGGAAAGAGAGAAAGAGAAGGGAGAAATTATCAGAGGAGAGAGAAATTCATAGAGGGACAAAGATGGAGCGTGAATCCGAGGACGCCAATATTGAGGAGAGAGAAAATGGAGAATCACTTGGCTTACCAAACCACTTAGGAGTAACATTGAAACCACTTGAATAGGTGGTAAAATAATATTGAGTTGTTATGATCAAAATTCCACTTATCTCACACCCCCAAAAACAAAAAAGAAAACAAAAAAAAAAAAATTAAAACTTATGATAGCGGTGAACCAAGGGTGTAAAAAGTAAAAACCCGTTGGCTTTAGAATTGACTGAATCAGTTTGCGGTGTGGTGAATGGTGATGATACGACCGAACCTCACAATATGCATTTCATTTCTCAGACGGCAACAAAACATTTTACAACGGCAAGTTTTCAGTTTCGACAGATAAAAACTTGGAAGCCATTGATGAAACCTCGATCACTGACGTGCTAAGAACCCTAACAAACTCAAGTAAAGTAACGGCAGCATAATGTGGAAGTTAGGTCAATCGATTTTCGGCGCCGATGAGGAAGAGAGAGAAGACGACTTCTTCGACCAACAAATCACCGAAGATGGCCTCTGCAATCTCTCTCCTACTCAGGTTGATCATCGCCTTACTCATCATTCTGAATTTAACAAACATTTGAACTCTCTCTCTTTCAATTTCAACAATTTCATTGTCATTGACCAGAGAATCTACGGGTTTGCTGCGAGTTTGATCGCCGGTTTGCTTCTTATATTCCTGGTACAAAACCTTTTTTCTACCTCCGTTACTGTTCAATTTCGTGGTTTTCAAGATTTTGAAGTTATCTTGACTACTATTGCGGTGTAGATGAGTAGAATTATGAATTTGTGGGGTATTATAGTAGCCACATATTGGTGAAATTTGCGCATTTGAGCCAAATTAAGATATTCAGTTTTGCATGCTCTGGAAAATTGGAAAATCTGTATATTTTTAGGAATTTTACTTCATCCTTTATTATCGTTTTGGAACAAATATGTGCTTGATGTTGAAGTCCTTGAGGTATTAGAAATCAGTAATCACATGTTGAGTGCATTGAGACTGAGAGGCACCATTTTATAATCCATTACAACTTTACAAGATTTAATCTTTAAATTAGCATGTATATAACAACCCATCCAGGACACCATTCTTGTTCTGGCATAAAAGTTCACGATCATGAAACTTATTATGATTAGCTTAGACGGTACATATCGAAGAATCAATACTTTCTAATACGTTAAAATGGTGGAATGAGTTGAATATCAATCAAATGAGATTACTGGAGAGAAAATGCAACTTATGACGCGAAGCATGTGGTTTTCTTGTGTTTTATTGAGTTGCAATGCAAGAATATAAGCTGTGGTTTCCTAGACTTGACCTCGAGTCTGAAGATGGTAATACATTCTATCAAGTGCCTATACATGAGGTTTGATTATTGGGGTGGTTCTTGCGAACCAAGGATTTGCCAGGATCCAAGTACTGTATGAAGAGCTTTAATTAGGATGAGACTAAATTCTGCATAGTCCCTATACATGAGGTTTGGTTACTGTGGTGGATCCTGCAAACCAAGGATTTGCATGCACTTAAACAGTGTAATAGGACTACTGTTTATACTAGATTTTGCAAAAGTTCTTGTCAAGGATTACAAAATAGTGGAGAAGATGTTTCTTAATTAGATGCCTGGTGATACACTATTGAACTCTAATGTTGCCTTGTCGTATTGGGAGAGACTCCTGAAAGAATTCTTCCAGGTGGAGTTGAAGTGTCATCCTAAAGCCAAAATGATGGATTTTTAAGGGGGGTAATAGTAGAGATTTAAATACCAAAATGATAAAGAAAGGAAAAAGAATCTTGATCTGATTAAGTATTTTCTTGTCAATGAAAGAAGTGGATAGATTGTGTAGATATACATGCTCAGCACTTAGCCACATGCCTTGAATCATCTTTTTGCCTTTTTCTCTGGTTTGTATTTCTTATGTGGTGAGATTGTGATTAATACTAGAGGACTTTTTCAATAACAAGAACTTGTGAGTTCTTATACTACCCCTCCTTTGCGTAAAAGTTGATGGCCAACCAACTAACGTCTATGCACAAACAAATATTGCTTTGTGAATCCTATAAGGAGTCTAATCATTTGGATGTCATATTTTTACTTCTTGTATGGCTATTTTTAATAAGGATATGATGTATTTGTGGATGTACTTTGTTGTCATCTATCCTCTTTATTTCTGTAACTAATTTGTTTATGCGCTGTTGCAGTCAATGATCGTCTTCATCAGACCCATAAAATTTGCTCTTCTATTTACTTTTGGGAACTTGTTGGCTGTTGGAAGGTAAGCTTGTTTGTTTTTGCAAGATTATGACTCACTAAGCGCACCATTCTATTCACGTATGGGATACGTTGGCATTTGGATGGTCAGCTTGTTTTTTTGCGGTATCTGAAGCAAATGTAATTTGTTGCATAAGGATGAGTTTACTCTCAAGTCTAAGTCTAACCTTCCAGAATAGGTGTCATGGTTCTACTCACTTTGAGAAACTTTTATCTTTGAAATAGAGAGTTTTCTGTAGTTCTGCTATTGGTATCACTAAAAACATCCCTTTCTAAAAGATCCATGGCGTGCTACTGGTCACAACTACTCTCTCCGTCCATATTATGATTTCATCTCATAATTTGTTATTCAAATTATTGTGAGTCGCAAATTACGAGATGGACTTGTTATGTGGTACAGAGGGAAATATAAAACTTATATGTGGCTTTCTCTAGTTACCAAATTTGAGTAAACTCACTTCTTGCCAACTCTTCAGTATATGGTATTTATGTGTCCTGATAATGTTTTGTCTTTTGTGTGGCAGTACAGCCTTCATCATTGGACCAGCCGAGCAATTACGAAAGATGTTTGATCCTGTCCGTTTATATGCAACTGCAGTGTATCTAGGGTGTGCTTTTTTGTCTCTTATATGTGCTCTATGGGTAGGTTAACCTGTTTTGATAATTATGTTTCTTATTTGTGCATGTTGCGTTCAAGCATGTTCATGGCTTGGAAAAATGGCCCTGGTAAATACTTCTCTGGATGCTTGTGCAATCTATTGCATATAGGGGTGGGGGTGGGTGTGGGCTGGTGGAGACTCAGGCATGACATAGATGGGTTCTTGTTTGGAGGAACTTGCCTTTTTTATCATTAGATGTCTACAGGAAATACAAAGAACGACTAGCTTCCCAGGTTAAAGACAGTTTTTCAAGAATGTCTTATACGATCAGCTAAGAGAGAATTGACTTCTTAGTTGTTAATAGCACTTCTAAGTAGTTAACGTTAGCATTCTTCTTCAGCCGCTTTTATTGTTGTCTGCTTTGTCAAGAAGAGTAGAAGCCTGGGTTAACCCAAGACAAGTTACTTGTTCTAGTTTTCGATTGATACTTTCATTAAAAATCTCCTAAATTTATTAGGGGTTGATTGCTGGGGTTTGCTGTGGATTCTAACTCCCAATTAACTTACATATCCTTTCTTTCTTCTACTTGTAAAGTATTAAGGGGTGGCATTCATTTCAAATTCTCTGCTATACAACTCTTTGCTCTGTCTATAGTATGAACTTTGAAGAAGCCTTCTCTCTATTGTTGCAATATCTTTATTTCCCTTTTTCAATTTTGCAGCTTCACAGCAAGATTTTAACCATACTTGCCATGATATGTGAGATTTGCGCACTCATTTGGTGAGTTCCACTTCTGCACTCATTTTCCTGTTTTGCTAGGAGGGTGTCATTCATGTATAACAAGAGAGATAAGAACGAAAAACATAATTTTTTCCAGCTCTCATGCATGATTCTACCTAGACAATCAAGTAATGACTGGTACTGCACTCATGGAGTTGGCTCCAAGTACTCCAACTATAAAATAGCCTTAGAAAAGAGAAGTAAGCTTATGATGCAACAAACCTTTACTCTCAATAATTTTTGTTGGTTCCATTATACACACCGCCAGATTGCTAAAGCAACCATATTCCAAACTGTTATGTGCCTTAGCGTAGGATCTAGTCACAGGTCTTGACATAGAAGAATATGTCTTACGACCTATAGTGAAACGGGAGGCAGACTCGTCCTTGAGCCCTGTAAGACTACTTTTGGAGAATAATTGCTTGGATTTTATTTAATGCTACTAGCCTCTTTTATACAGGCTGATGATAATGATAAGGAAAGAGATCCTCAAGATAGGATCACAATAATAATATCCTATAGATAATGAAAGAAGATCCTTGATTACAAGATCTCAGTTATTCACTAAATAAATATCTAACTACTTATAGAAAATAAAAGTAAACTAGTGAATAACATCCTAATTAAGCTGCATCTGCAAAAGCGTCCACATCACAAACTTAGAGATTTATTTAAAAATTACAGAATTAGGACCATAAAGGGTGCAGTTGGGGTCCATTATTAGACCGTAGATCATCAAAAGTTCTAATGCACAAAAGTAAAATGGGCTTCAAGGGGGACCAAAGTGGGGCAATTTCCAAGGCTACAAGTCATGGATTTGATCGAAATGGGCCCCGAGTTTTCAGCTTGATACTATGTCATGCGGTTGACCGTTGCGTCATATGGTGGCCGCGGGACACCCCATAATTTTATAGCATCTTGAAAACCAATCTGTTTTAATTGCTATATGATATCTGATCGATTGAACGTGAAACTGTGAAGTAGATAGGGCATGAATTTGGTACTCTGGTATATAAAGGGTGGAGGTGGGGTCAACTAAAACTCTTATGTCACCAAAAATCTTGAAAAGCCAAAACACACTGGGTCTTGAAAGAAGTCCTAACATAGGCTAATTCTAAAAGCTTTAAGTCACAGTTTTCCATCAAAATGGACCCCAGGTTAAAATGTGAGATTTTTTGTCATGGGGTCGACCCTTGAGTCATTTAGTGAACTCGAGACATCTTAATAAGTTCTCATTACCTTCAATAACGATTCGTTTTCTTGTTATTCTATCTTTGATGAATTTAAAATCATGCCGTAAATGAGGATGGCGGTGAATTTGGCACCATAAAGGTTGTGGTGGGCTATGTTATGATGTCATAGTCTTTGATCACAACGAGCCCAAGGTTGAAAACCTACTATTATGTCTCAGTGTCGACCATTGGGTCAAGAGACACTCAAAAAAACCTAGGGATCTCTATCTTTAGTTTGTTTTCTTCGTTATCTAATATTTGACCTAGCGCGGAAGCTATGTCTTTAATGCAACATGGAGGTGAAAATGGAGCCCATAAAGGGTGGATATAGGCTTATGTTATAACATCCTTGCTTACCTAAAGTCCTAAATTGCAAATTCAGGATAATGACCTATGATGTCTTGAGATGGTTCAATTTCAAATGCTATCGTTCACGATTTTTGATGAAACAAGCTGGGGTTTGAAGAATGATATTTTGCAACGAGGTCGACCCTTGGGTCATTTTTGATGACCTTGAGACATCCCATTAATTGCCATTAACTCCAACAGTAACATGTTTTCCTCGTTGTCTTGTATTTGACCGAGTCGAAAACTTATAAGGTAAATGAGACATGGCATTTGAGAGCATAAAGAGTGAGGTTATGACCCCTTAGATCATTATAAGTCTGAAAATAATATGGGCTTTGGCGAGGTACCGAAATAAGCTAATTCCAAAGGCTATATAAGTCACAATTTTTTGATGAAAAATGGCCTCACGTTTTCAGCTTGATATGATGTCCTAGGGTTGATCATTGGGTCATTCGGTCACACCATAAATTCTCTGTATCTTTAACACCAGTCCATTGTCCTTGCTTTACCTTATTTTGATCAAGCACGAAACAATATCATAATTGAGGAATGAGTGTGATTTTAGGTCCATAAAAGTGGGGCTGGGGGCCATTATAATTTTTTTAGGTCACCAGCAGTCCCAAAAAAGCAATATTGAAAAGAGAGTTAAATCATCTCTGGTACACCATTTTCCACATTTACACATAACACTTATGGATGCTTGCCACGTGTAAATTAATTTATTTTATTCTTCCTTGTGAACTTCTTGGTAAGCAAGAAAATTATGCTGTAAATGGGGTATAAAAGTGAAATTGAAGTCAATAAGGTGGTGTTATCTTCTATTATAACTTCATAGGTCACCAAAATCCTTCAAAACTCTCGAATAGAATGGGTCCCTAAGTCCTGAGATGGGCCAATTCCAAAGGGTATGAGTCAGGAATGACCCTTGGGTCATTGGGTGAACTGAAGAAACCTTAAAAGTCTCCATTACTTCACATTATTTTCCTTCCTATTTGATATTTGACCGAACTAAAACATTATGTCATAACCGAGGCATGGCTGGAAATTTGGCATTATAAAGGGTGGGGTCGGGGTTCATTATGACACCCTAGATCATCAAAGTCTTGAATAGCAAATGTAAAATGGGCCTCGGGGTGGTACCCAAATGGGTAAATTTCAAAGGCTATAAGTCACGCTATTTTACTAAAGCGACCCTGGATTTCAACCTAATCTTATTTCCTCAAGTTGACCCTTGAGTCATTTGTGACCTCAAAATACCTCGTAAGCTCTGAGTGCCTCAACAACAAACTATTCCTCGCTATCTGTCATTTTTTAGCATGATACTGTGTCGTAAATGAGGCATGAGTTTGAATTGAAGTCTCTACAGGGTAGGGTTGTGGTCCATCATAACTCTACAGGTCACGAGGAGTTTGAAAAAGCAAATATAAAACGGGTCTCGAAAAAGTTCCAAGATGGGACAATTTTCAAACCCTCAAGTACTTGATATTCCACGACCATTAGGGCACTCGTTGAACTTGGGACATTCCACAAGTGTCTATTTCCTCCACACCAATTTATTATTCTTGCAATTTGACATCTGATGGAGCATATTGTGATGCCTTGTACTCTTGGATTATTTAGTGATTTTGGGATACCACATATGTCCCCAATATTTTCAACAGCAGTCTGTTTTTCTCGCTATCTAATATTTAATCAAGCGCAAAAACTATGTTGTAAATAGGACATGTCGGGGAATTTGGGGCCAATATTGGGGGGGTTGGGGTTGGTCCATTATAACTCTCTAGATTACCAAATGTATTTAAATGCAAAAAGAAAATGATTCCTGGCAAGTACTTAGAATGGCCGATTCCAAGTTGTTATAAGTCACCGTTTTTACTTTTTATTAATCAAAGGCTTGGGTCGAAAATGATATTTTGTGAAGGTTTACCTTTCTGGCTCTTTGTTGTCCTACTTTCCAGCCCACCAACAAATGTTTGGCCTTTCCTGGTTGAACCCGACAAACCCCAAACAGGGAGAAACTTTGATGCCGAATAGAGAGAACTTAGGGGCATAGGACAATGTATGATTAGTTGATTCTTCCTCTTTTCCGCGAAGATGCACCTGCTACCCTCATTAACGTTTTGCCTTAGCAAAACTGCCATAGGGATATCTCAAATAGCTGCCCAAGCAAATTCAGAGCTTTTGGAGCTTAAATTGCTTTATCGCCTCTGCAGGGCAGTCATTACATTGTGCCCCTTCAGTCAAGTTGCTTAGGCTCTCATTGAGAACAAGTCTGCACTATCTTGGGCATCAAATCTTTTGGGGAAATATGGATAAACTTTAGTCCAAGAATAGTTTATGGCCATTCCATGACACTGCTTCATGCACCATAGCTTCTTTCTAAGGAGCTATCTCATAAACATGTGAAACATTGAAGCTTCTTGATCTCTACACCTAGAAACACTTGCACTATAAGGTTCTCTCTTTTCTTGGGTCCCCCTCCCCCTTTTTTTGTACTTTTTAATCTGATGTGTATGTTGACATTGTAGATGTGTGTCATGTGTTCATGCATGTGCATGTAAAGTGTTCATTGTGAAGCTTTTAAGGCGAGAACTTTTAAGTCTGTGTATGGCATTAAGTTAGTGAAAACTCTATGTCCTCGATCTACACATGTTCACATACCTGAGGGGGAACTTCCTTAGAAGACTGAAGTGTGATTTTTGTATAGCTTTCTAGCAAAAGATCCTTATATTCCAGTTACACATTAGGCTCCTTTTCAAGCTCACTAGATCAATTATTCACTGCAGATAAGATTCTTAAGTTGTCTCAACAGGTTTGATGATGCGGAACTATTTCTAGTGAATGTAAGATAAGGGATTCATGCTGTGATTGGCAGCTGTAGAGGGATTCCAGGAGTGTCCAAGATTGTTCTGGGGATATGAAGAGTGAGTATGTTAACAAAAAGGGCATAATCATTCTATGAGACAGCTAATGGAAATTCTAATTATATTTGTGATGAGGCATAACATGCCGAGGGGAGCTGGAGTTACCTCAGCAAGCTTTTCCACGTTGTAGGGACTAGGGAAACTGATGGAACTTTATGGGAGCTTTGTTCCTACCTAAACTTAACAAGCTTTATCCTTGAGAAGGGGAAAATAGTTGCAACCTTGTGAAGCTGTTTACTTTTAAAGGCAGTTTTATCTACATCTCTATTGTACATTTTAGGATGCAAAGCTTCTCTGATCCTGCCAAGGGAAAGTAAAAGCATCTTTATATGTTGTTTGGTCCCGCTTGATGCTAGTGAAGCTTGGATGAGTGATGTAGTTTATCCAATAAAGTGCAAGCAGTTTAATAGAAGGATGCACTCCCCTTTAATTGAAGGCCATGCAGAATAGTGCCAAAATATCAGCGAGAGGATATACCTACCAGAATAATCTATAAGGTTCCTTTAAGCTAACAGATCACTGCTGATCAAAAGCCTTTTGTATGGTCCAAATGGTGTCGAAGCTTAATATTTGGACCGATGCCATGGTCTTGACGCCAAACAAATTGAAGTTTGTTGTAATAACAATTTGATTTTTGTGGCGATGACTTGATGTTTGTTTCTTACATTCCAATCTGAAGAACCTCGTACATACATTACATATGTCTAGCAAGGGGAATGGAAGGTATTTATTTCAAGAGGGAGTCAGAGAACGGTCTAAGAAAATTAAAAAGTTGGACAGGAACTCTTTGGGATACACAATTTTGCCCTGTTTACTTGTAAAGTCAATGGCAGAGGATGAGAGCTCAAAAAACATTTAGCAAAAATCTTAGGCCCCATTTGGCATGGTTGCCTTTGCCAGTTTTCAGTTTTTTTGAAAACTCAAAACTAGTTTTTGAAAACCTCATTTTTTGGTTTCCAGTTTTTTGTTGGCAGTTTTGAAAATTAAGCAGGGAACTATAAGCACAAAAAATATTAACTTTAAATTAAATTTCTACCATGAGTTGAAAATTTTCAAAATCAAAAACTGGTAACTGGCAACCACCCCGAACAGGGCCTTAATTGTGAGAGATCATGTTTTGGTTTTCTGTGCTTTAAATATGAAGCACCATGTCAGTAGCTTGGTGCTGATCAGTGATCACTTTATTAACCAGGCTGTATTTTATCATCTTCTTTCTGCTGCTGTTAGTTCTACTTCTAACAAGTAACTTAATTCATATAACTAACTTTCTGCATGCCTTGGCTGTTTCAGGTACAGCCTAAGCTACATTCCTTTCGCTAGAAGAGTGGTTTCTAATATGATGATCCGCCTCTTTGATACTGAAATCTAGTAGCTTCGCATGCACTACTGTCCTTGACCTCTTGATCGTGTCATTTATTCTATCGGGCTTCTCTCTTCATTAACCTTTCACCTTCATTGGCGTGACCAGGAAGACCATCAGGTTCCTACCGATTCTCTTGTACCTGAATTGTGCATTCATAAATTACATTGATTCTTTGTTACCAAATTTCTTGTAATCTTATACCAGAAAAAGCTATTTTCTGGTGGGAGTTGGGAAGAAAAGATTCCTGATTACTTGATCAAACTATCAAATCGTTTTCTGTGATGTAATGACACCGACATCTGACCTTTGCACCTAGAACTTACGATGTTCATGCTCAACTACTCCCAATGCAGGCTGTGCCACCTACCCATAGTTTGTATACCTTTGGTACCATAGCAGCTTTACCTTGAGAATTTACTTTATATTTTGCTCTTTTTAGCAGGAAGTGATTTGATTGGATGTGCTTCCTCCCAACTTCTTTGGAATATTATTACTCCATATTATATCCCGGTCATAGCTGCTTGCATATTAAGCAAAACCGTTTTTTTTTTTCTCTACTTTTTTTGACTATTAAGAAAGAGCTAAGAATCAAGATCATGAGAAGGATACTTTCTCCTACCCCCTATTGTGATTCTTCTTGGGGGAGTTGGGGATTGGTTTGTGATGGTTATAGGAGCTTTTTAAGTTCTTCTATTTGGTGATGTTGATCTCTCTGTTTACCAAAGCATTCACATATGAGGAATCTTAACATTTCATGTCCTACTCGTACTATATATTCGATTTAGATGGTGCTGTTCTTGCCAATTTCTGGAATTTTTGATTCTTTCTTTTGTATCTACATCTTGACATATGTGATTTTAAACTGTGATGAAGACCAATAGACTGATTACATCCTTTTCTTTTTAAAGATGTGTACTGCAATTGCCTTATGCAGGACCTTTGGCTTTTTTTTCTACGTCACTTTGATTTTTATACGCTTGCAGAGAAAATACACTAAAGTCAGATGTTTATAGAATGAAAGTGTTGAAGAACTTCACTGTATGTGTTATCCTTATCTGATTAAGGTTGACGAATTTGAATTTGAGTCTTACTTCTACTATGATTTTCGCTGCTTATATCTTATTAGCAATTGTTCTTGATTATGTGCTCATGTCAGCAGGGATGGCAATGTTGTAGACCTTGATCGAGATGAGCGAGTTCGGGTTACTTTACTAGTATTATGAATCAAACGTTACACTGTTATTATTATGGTAGTCGTTATAACAACTACATCTGGATATTCATTTTTAAGAAAATAACTACAAGGTGTGTTTCAAAATAGAGGGAAAAAACTAATCTTTGTAACTGAATGTATTAGGAGGTCATTGGCAAATCTGTCAGTAAATCTCTAAAGGTTCACCTGTCACCCGAAGGCCGATGCCCAATGGCGTCGGCCTAATCATGCAGTGGAAATGGTGGGGAGAAGAGGGGAAGGTGAGAAAAAGGGCCCTTTTTATTTTCTTTTTTAAGGGAGCATTTGGATAGGATATACTTATCAGTTATGGGAAAGGGAATGAATTATACGCGGGATAAAATAAGAGGATGAAGGTGGTGGTCGTGTTTATCGTAAACTATCAGAGTGAGTTTGGTGCTTTTCTTTTTCAAGAATCCTTGATTTTGTGGCAGTAAAAGTCTTGCAATGTTTTTTCTGATTCAATGTGTAGCACAACAGTATAGACTGGAGTACTGTGGAGTTAAGAGTATGGAGTATTACTACTAAATAATCTGACCAAGCTTGAGTATAAGATTTTGCTGTCTCGTTCATTGAATGTCAGTATGTCACCACCTATTTTCACAAAAAAAAATAAAATATAATAAAATTGCACGCCTACCATTTCTCACGTTCTATTTATTTTATTTCCTTAAACTTTACTAGCTTTACACTTTATTTTTATTTTATTTTAATTTATGAAAAAAAAGTTGGTTTGCTTTTTTTTTTTTTTTTTTTTTTTCTAGAGGTTGGAAAATCTCATCATCATCTTGCTTTGCTTTGCTGTCCATATCTACAGAGAAAAGGTTCGGTCATCCGAACCTATCCCTGTCTCTTAACCTCTCGATTAGTCGCATAAAGCAATTGAATTTTTATTAATATAATTAAATTAATTATTAAATGTACAGAAAAATTCTGCTGCTAATGATGTGAAGGAATCAATTAACATAGGAGACTGTATTTTATTGTGCTCTTTTTGTGAAAAATATTTCAATATGTAGGTACGTCATTTTCAAGGGTAAAGAGGGATCTAAGATTTTATTGACTTTTAATCCTTAAAAAAGAGTAGTAGTAGAACTAGTACTAATATATTGGTGTACTTACTAAAGCAAGGCAATTTACTAATGCTAGGTGAGAGTATACATACAAAAGACTACTACGCTCGAGGACTTGTTAGTGTTTCAAGTACCGATCAATATTCAATATTTAAACGTAAAAAAACAATTTATATATATTTTTCAAATATTTCTCATTGTTTATAATGCGACATTTTATTGCCTATCAATATGGGACCCACCAAACTTAGGCTTTGTTTGGCACCACAGCTATCTTTTGAGTAAAAGATACAGCTAATTTTTGGAAGTTACCCATACTAACTTTTAAGGGAATTTTCAACTATTTTCTTTTACTTTCAACTAATATTGTGAAGCTGTAGCTCAGGACTATAAGTAATATGTTAGTCTCCTAACAATTCTATCAATGTGGGATATTTATATGTTAGACAATTCTCTTAATACTCCATATTTAGTGACTATAACATCGAAAACATACCACACATTAGTCGAGGGGAAGTAACAAATAATAATGTTTGCGTGCATTTTAAGAAACACTATAGGTTTACATCATATAACTGTGTTTACTTATCACATCTATGGTATTTATTCGGTCTTGGCGTGCTTCCTTATCAGTTGATTGAGGAAAAAGGTAAAAATTAGCTGATGAATGTTGCGACTATAGGTAAATTTGACTAATCAATGTTGCGAGTTGCGACTTGCGAGTATAGCTAGTCAAAGATATTTGCTCATAAACATCATCCCATCATGAAATAAAAGATTCAAATAAACAGCTTAATTAGTATATGAAATTACATAACTAACTAAACTAAACTAAACATAAAATTTCACTACAGTGTGAATATGTACCTCACATTTAAAGTGAAATACCCACTACTTTTTTCCTTTTAATCCCAGCACTTTACTTAAGTGTACCTGTATTTTTGTCCAAAATGAAGAAAACATCGATGCAAATCCTAAAACGCAAGGACACATGTATCATGCTAAATGTTCTTTGACCCCATGATAAACTGGTGACATTTTAAACTATCAACACATGTCGTACACAAATATGCATTCCTTTCACGAGTGTTCATATATCATAAATCAATGGTGGATACAGAGGCACCCACTTGAACCTTTTTTTTTTTTCTTTTTTCTTAGGTAAGTTTTTTTAAATAATAATATTATAATAAAAATATGTAAAATCTATATAAGAAACCCGTTTGAAAATAATTTTGAATTCTCTACTAGATGTAAATAAGATTTTCGCATGAGTGTTCATGCATCATAGATGAGAGATATGATAGATGACTTGGTGCTTAACTAACCAGATAACTACAAACGTATGTTAGAAATAATAAATTATCGTAAAGTGTTCAACTTTCCCCCAAAATTATTGACTATTACCTCAGCAGCCAAAAACAAAGCCCTTTCTCTCCTTAGTTGCATGTTATTGAAATAAATGCGGCAACTTGTGTGGCTTGCTAACCCGTTCTTTTCTGTGTGGTCACTCATTGTCCTGCAAACCTGTGTTTTGGATCTAGTGACTAAATTAAGATGATAATAATAATAAGAAAGAAAAAATTGCCGCTAACCCCCCTATATAGTGTGGCTTTTGCGAAAAAATCCCCTATAAAAAAAAAAAGTTGTAAGAAACCCCCCTATATGATAAAAATGTTTTAGTAAACCCCCTCTCCGACAAGTTTTTGAATTTTCCGGTGAATTTATATTTTATTTGACCGTTTTGCCCCTCTCTAATATATATACCCTTTCCCCATTTTTTCCCTCCAAACGTGCAAAAAATATTAGAAAAGAAAAGAAAAAAAAACATTGAACCCAAACAAGAGAGAGATTGAGGGAATGAGAAGGATTTCAAAGGCGGGAACAATGGATATGTTAGTTGCAATGAATGATAATGAGGTAAAATAAGGGAAATGGTAGATAATATTAGAGAGGGGCAAAAATGTCCAAAAAAATAGAACCTAACCGGAAAATTCAAAAACTCACCTGAGAGGGGGGTTTACTAAAATGTTTTTGTCATATAGGAGGGTTCCTTATAACTTTTTTTTTATAGGGGGATTTTTCACAAAAACCACACTATAAAGGGGATTTGGCAGAAATTTCTCCTAATAATAATAATAATAATAATAATAATAATAATAATAATAATAATAATAATAATAATAATAATAATCAATTTAAAAAGTTTAATATATGAGGAGTTATGTGATCCAATTTGAAGTCTAAACATGCATGGCACCAATCGGAATTGTTTGCTTCTGTCTGAAGATCTGGGGTCAAAGGCCTAATACGACGTAGTAGTTGTTAACATAGAGTCAGAGAGTATATCTTATTGTCAATAATTAAAAGGACAAAAGTATTAAAATAAAAGAGCAAAATAATTATAAATACTACAACAATAATGTTATCAATAGGCTAGCACTCCACAATAGGAGTATATCATAAATATTGTATTAACTTCATAAAACCATATTTAATTATACAAGCATATTATTATACTATCATAATTGTTTCCATGAGAGTCATAAAATCCAGTACAATATATATACATACATTAAGTGAAGGAACGAATTGAACTTGAAATCTACGATTTGTACTCGGATTTAATATTTAACCACTAAGTTTATGTTCTTTTCACATCATTTTCACTTTTATTAGTGATCATCAATTTATGTTTTCGGATTTTTTTTTTTTAAACTACTCACGCATTGTTTAATATGTTTGCTTATACACCTCATAAAAAATACGCGATAGATATTTAGATATTTAGTCTCCTCAGTATAATCAAAGGAACGCTATAATCCAGAATGGTAGAACCAAACACAATGATATGGCAGTGATGATTGATTTTTCTAAGGGTCCTTAATTAGCTCATGTTTAGGTAAGTAATACAAGTTGTAGCTTGTACTAATCTTGCAATTGTTTAAGTAAATAATATAGAGACGTGGGATGATAAATATCTTAACTACCAATTAGATGATTATTTAAGAATAATGATTGAAAAGGTCGTTGGCCGTTGCATCAGTTGAAGAGTCTCAGTGTACCAACTCTTTCTCCCTTCAGAGGGTCAGAAGGTGGACGTTAGACCCCCCAAAAAAGGGCATACAATCACGGCGTCTTTTTGTTACATTTCAACCATTCAATTAGTATATACTCCATAGTTTAAGATAGGGTGTGTATATTTTAATTTAACAATTACGTTTCAGATGAAATAAACACACTTATACTATCTATTTTGACCGATCTTCTGTCATGGCAAGGGTATGATTACTATGAACTCATGCCAATTCCAATAAACATGACTGGAAATCGATTGAGTAAAATTGATTTTTGCTATTTGAAAATAGTCTTGTATTGGGGTTTTTTGTACACAAAAATCTCACTCATATAATTTGGCCAGAAAAATAAAATAACTAAAACATTTAGACGGAATATCGAGTCTGCATACCTTGTTTTCATTTCTTCGTCCATAGATCACTTTTTGTCATTTCGAATAATTGATAATAAAGAGAAAGACTGTGTGTGTTTTCAAAATTATCTTGAAAGTGTTTAGCTACTGTTGCTACTCTTATCAACGAGCATTTTACCATTTTTTTTGTTCTTTCATATCTCAATTTCAGCTTTCATGAGTTGTTTTGATAAGCTATTTACAAAATATTTTGATTTCAAACACCTCTCAATCAGTTTTACCATTTCATACAGTAATAAAATTAAACTATTTTTGAATCTGATCTAATTTACAAACTATCTTATAAGTCACTTGTGTCAAACATGCCCTTAATGCGAAAACAAATTTTGTGTGGTTTTATTTTTGTTTTATGGTTTTTCTTCGTTAAATTTTATCCAATTACTTTATATTAAAAAATAAAATGAATAATCGAAACTATTCGAATATATATGTCCAGTTTTTTTGAAATCAACTTTGATTTAACTTTATGAAATTATGAGTATTCAAAACCTGAATTCTCATACTCTTTTACTCCGACTTTTGAGTACATAATGCTTGTATGAATCAAATTGTCAGGCTTATAATTGGAAAAATTTACTCATTGGAATATCTCTTGATTCCTCGGATAAACCGACTTTTGACTAATACATAAGCATATGTTTGCCATGTTCAATAATGTGGTAGTTGGAACTTGGAAGGTTGTGTTTATGATGGGAGGAAGGCCATGTTAGCCATGTAGTTTGCTTGGGCCAAGCAGTTGAATATTCTTGATTCTACTACCCAAAATGGACCACTTCTTTTATTTCTAGATTTTGAGCCATCATCTATCACCTGTTTGTTTCTTCAGTTGATTCAATAAAATAAAAGATTTACCAAAAAAATATAGTTATAATAGAGCAAATCTATGTCCCATCCATAACTGACTAATCTGACAAGCTGACCCTAACTTCCAACCAATTAGATGGAGCCACGTAGTTCCTTGGCTAGTTGGCAAAGGTCCCATTGGCTATCGATCAACTTGTTAGTGTTAGGAAAATTTACCGCCCATAATCAAAATTATACTCCAGTTGCAGAAGATAATTCAAACATTTAATATTGTGCTGTTTGTGCACAATAATTTAAATTTTACTCAGGTGAGTTACCTTCTATGCTACTGTTAGGGATCTCAGTAGTAACTCTCATCATATCCTCTAATTTTTGTGGATATGTGGAATTTGTATCATAGAGTTCAGGGATTTCCCTGGTCATGTATTGGGCTCAATAGTCGATGTGTTTGGCTAAAATCAGCTACCTTATCAGCTACCTTATTAGCTCCTATTGCCTTTTTAGCTATCAGCTAGTTTTTTATTCTCTCAGCAACCAAACAGTTTATCTAACTATTTATACATTTTAGCTCCCAATTTGAACTTTTTCACCTAGTTTTGAGAAGCTATTCTAACAAGCTTCTTACAAAAACTACCTTATCAACTAGTTTGTCACCACTTTACAACAATTTCGAACTATTTTTTTGAGCAGCTACTAACTTATTTGACACCTTATCAGCTAGTTTTGCCAAACATTCCTTAGAGATAAGGTTGCTTGGCATGTCACGATTTTAGGAAAATCTAGTGTCTAGTTATGGGTAGGCATCGGGTCGCGGGTCGTCCATGGCCATCTTGAGAAAAAGATGACATGACATGGTACAAATTCACTAAACAGACCATAGACTATGGCTCTTGAAACTCTAAATATAGTTACATGTCATATAAGACGACCCAGTATAACCATGACTACCACTACTTGGAGGTTGATCAATGAGCACAAGATACATGCCAACAAAACTGAAAAGAAGTTTGTCCTTCGGATGGTTAGTGTGAATGTGACAAACAACATGTTGCATACATCAATTAATGATTATTGCCAAAATTTTCAATATATGTCCAGAACCACGATTGGCCAATACGGAAACTTTTATGCAGAAAATGACCCGAAAAAAGGCTCTAAAAGCACTATCCTCAGTGAAATGACCCCCACCTTTGTTTCCATATGCTTCAAGTTGTTGCAGGATTATAAAACTTTTTTTAAAAAAAATGTGTCAAGTAGATTTGTAAGCCTAATTCTGTTGTAAGCATTTGATTAATCAACTAAATGTTTTCTACTTTATTATTGTTGTTTACTTCATTTATAAATTTGATAAAACTCAAAACCTTAAAAGTTGTTTCAAAAATACTATGAAATTTAGTTTAAAAAAAAAAAGTGTAGGTTTGAAATTATCATTCGATTAATCCTAAGTCAACATTGATTATTACATATGCAAGATCCAAATATTGTTTATAAGAGGACATGAACTTTAACGTAGTGGATTTACATTTGAGATGAACACGTGATACATCGAATGCAACTATTATAATGAGTAGAAAAATGTTGTAATGATTCAAACATGTTGCTTGAAGGAAGTGGAGAAGAAAAATGGTTAGATAATGGAATGTCATCATGAGAAAAATAGACACAAGAGGAAACCATTATGACTAGATCATAACTGTGAGCCTTAAAGAACTGAGTTTGGCTAGATTTTCGGCACCATCTCTACTTGCTCTTAAAGATGATGATTTGAGTGTTATTCTCCTACGGGATTTCTTATTATTTACAAAATGAAATAGTCTCAAATCTTCTGTACAATAAGGTTGTTCCTACAGTGAAAATCAAGTTAAAAAAAAAAAGAATCACATTGTAAATGGAATGAAAAAAACTATTATTCAATTTTCATGTAAAACTAAAAGTTCAGAGAATGAAAAAATAAAATACAACAAAGATTTTTTAAAAAAAAAATTTAATAAGAAGATTATGGATATTTTGTGATTCACTTAATGAAAATAGATTTTTCATCGGGAAAAAAATAGAAAATAAATAAATCAGTAAGCCTAATTTAAGAATTTACGGCCCCTCAAAAATAAAATAAAATTACGAAAGCACGTAAAGAAAATAAAAATAAAAATTAGGGAAATCAAATATTGGCATGAGTGTGTGGGAATTGGGATAGATGAAAACAAATTTACTTCCCCAATCGGAAGCATTTGCCAAATTCTCAAGGCAGTTGGCATTTTGACATTGACTCATTAACAACAATTGTCGGGTAAAATTGTTCCCATTTGTTAGTGGCAAATTTTTGTTTGAGACATGTCTCATCGAATTATTAGATTAGACGCATGAATAATATGGGTTTGTGATTTGTAATAGGATTGAGATTTTTGCGATCCTTATTGACCCTCAGTAGCATGATTTTTTAATTTTCTATTTTATTTATTTTTGATAATAGCATGAAAATTTATGAAATTGCAAGTTTATGATAAATATGTTTAGAACCCAGTCTAATGATATAATCTACATACTAGGAGTATAAATCTATTTAGCATTCAACAAACCAATAGTTAAGGGTGTGTTCATTTTATCTTATTAATACTGAACACACTCTCGAGTCAATAAACATTAAAGTGTGCTCATTTTGACTTATTACTTTTATAATTAGTTCGGTTTAGTTTTACAATTACTTTTCTCTCATATATAAGGGCCGGTTCTTTTTAACTTATTTTGACTGAACTGATCGAAATTGAACTAAACTGATTGAAACTAGATTTGAACTTATTGAAACTCAACTACACTAAACGAATAGTAATCTATTAGAGAAAAAGTAAGTTATAAGAACTTAACTTAACTTAACTGAATTTAACTTATCAGATTTGAGTTGAACTGAACTGAAATGAATTACGTCGGTCATCTTGATATTGTCATATTCATAGTCAATGGTTCACCTAACCGTTCCAAATGCACTTTTACCTAAATTGTCCTCCTAATCTGCTGACATCTGACAATCACTTGTGCCTTATGGCTATAGATTTGCGTTGCAATTGGTCCACTAATAAAGTATGCTTTTTTTTTTTAATTAAAAAAAGTCGTTATTATACTATTCTAAGCATATCTAAAGGGGGTAAGCTTGTTTAGACCACTACTAGTGCTTCAAAATTAATACTCTAATTAAAATATTGATCAACTTTGCTCATTGTTAATGATTTTTAGTCAGATATATAAAATTATAAATGGGATACCAGAAATTATTGAGGGCTATATAGGATCTAAATAATAAATCATATTTACAGAGATTCCAACAAAATTCAACCTGACATGTTCTTTGGCTTCAATTCATCAAGAGAGGATTTTAATATTGGAAAATAAAATCATAAAAATAATGTAGATTTTTTTTTTTTTTTT